>QKQZ01007264.1:0-15594 GCA_003595255.1 Solenopsis fugax | reverse complement strand
CGTAACACCTTAATTAAAAAATTTAATTTTAAATATAAAAATAATCAAATAAATATTGTCTATAACTGCAAGAAAAAAATTATTTATTTATAAGTTATTTCTTCATTTAATCTATAGGAGAGGGGCAAGACAGGGTAATTAAGGTTTGAGAATTATTAAAAGCTAGGTTTTCATAATTAACGAATCATATTTACTTGTAAATTATTCTTTAGTTTTTCATCTTCCAATATAACTATCATAAAAAAAATCTTTAGAGAATTATAAACTTTCTTAAGAAAAATATAAAAAAAGCATTTCTCTCTATACGCCTTACGTTAAAGGTCCATAAAATTTAGTATAATTGATACATGGATTTTTCAATCATGTCAAAGTAAAACCTTAGGATATGCGCACAATTTATGGATATTGTAATTTCAATAAGTTTATAAATGTAAGTATCATATTGATTTAAAAGAAAAAGCAGATTTTGTTCATGTCTCCCCTATGGGTGGGAGACATGATCCACTGGGTAGAGAGATTTGACCATACTCTATAAATTCATGAAAAAAATAAAAAACATATTTTGATTTCAATTTATTTTAAATTTCATAAATTTTAGACATTAAAATCACATTTAATGTAAAAAAATAAAATAAATAAAATAAAATGAAAAAATTGTTAATGTTATAAAATGTAAAAGACACTTTATGAGGTTAGGAAATCTATCACACCGATAGAACTCCTAACAGCATAGGATATCATACGAATATCATGTGCTGTTAGGAACATCCCTAGTAGCACAAAATATTGATCCAATATTGGCAAATAATGTAAATCCAATATATATATATTGGGTGTGAATTGATTTTCAATATTGGTCCAATATTAAAAGGTAATATATCGACTCTTATTTAACCAACATTGGAATTGCAATATTGGTCCAATATTAAAATATAATGTAAACACGATATTATATATTGGTTATGCATTGGTTTTCAACATTGGTCCAATACAAAAATTTTAGCCTAGGTCCGTTTATTTTTTAGTTAAAAAAAAAATTTTTTTTATAGATATTATTCTTATAGCTTAATCTGTATTCACTATTTCGCACATATAAGATTCTATTTCACTATATTACAATTACGCACTATTTTACAATTTTTGAAAACGCATCGGCGGGATTCGAACCTAAAATTTCGGAAACACCGGAACACTAATCTAATACGCTGATACTGAGCTAATCGTATATTTGTAATATCGTTAATAAAAAGTTATATTTGAAGTGAAGATAATTTGAACAGGAAGAAACTTGCGTGTTGAGTATCGCACGTACATTCTCACTAGCCCTTTGGTTATTTAGCCTTAGATATTTTTAAAATAAACTATAAAAATAATTAAAACCTTTTCCTGCCCTTAAGCCAGACTAAAAAAGAGTCAAAAAATAACAATTGNCTAAAAAATAACAATTGGAAATAGGACCGGAAAGTAGATAAAACATTATTGACATAAAAAGCACGTTGCAAAAATCAATTTTGCAACTAATTGTTATAAACAAATTATTAAAAATTGACTGTAGAGGAAAACTGCGCCAATCGATTCTACGGGAAAAATTACTAAAGAAATATATATGACTCTTTCTTAATTGTTATAAACAAATAGTTGTTATAAACAAATTAGTTGCAAAATTGATTTTTGCAATGTGCTTTTTATGTCAATAATGTTTTTTTTACGTTTTGATCCTATTTCCAATTGTTTAGTTATCTTTGCTGGACTGGTCGTGAGTTAAAACGTAAAGTAATTTGCAATTTGTTCTGTAACCAATATTCACATTAGACTGTGAAACCTTGGCCAATTCACTTCTAATGTAAACGCGATATCGTGCAATCATTGACTCGTAATATTGGCAGCACATTAACATTTCTCTTATAACCAATATTCGCATTAGATTGGGAAACCTTGGCCAATGCACTTCCAATGTAAGTGCAATATTGTGCAATTATTGACTCATAACATTGGCAGCACATTAATGTTTCTTTTATAACCAATATTCGCATTAGATTGGGAAACCTTGGCCAATGCACTTCCAATGTAAGTGCAATATCGTGCAATTATTGACTCGTAACTTTGGCAGCACATTAACGTTTCTTTTATAACCAATATTCGTATTAGATTGGGAAACCTTGGCCAATGCATTTCCAATGTAAATACAATAGCGTGCAATTATTGACTCGTAACATTGGCAGCACATTAATGTTTCTTTTATAACCAATATTCGCATTAGATTGGGAAATCTTGGCCAATGCATTTCCAATATAAATCCAATATTGTATATTAATTGGCGTGCAATATTATAAATACATGTGCAATTAATTCTATGACCAATATTGGCTTTTCATTGGGAAATATTGGCCAATGTACTCCCAACATAACCAATGTTTCGCCAATGTAAACCAATGTAAAGCCAATATATTGTGCTACTAGGGATAGACGTCACTTTACGTGGAAAGTACATCCCGTCCATTTATTTAAATGCTACAAGTTCTCGTGTCACTATGGCATCAATGTGACAGATTTCCTAACCTTACAAGAATATCGTACTTTATACTTTATAACTTTTTACCTGCTTGAGAGCAAAGACTCTTTCTTTCATATTTGTGTTCTATGTACCAAAATACACAATATTACAAAGAGCCAAATCGATGAAGAAGACAGTTTCCTTCAGTATTACCTGATAGAAAGCTTCATGGATAAAAGAGAGAAGAGTTGAACCAGGGTACGGTCAAGATGATGGTACAAATGCTTTGAAGCATCTTTTGATTGGCCAATTTGTAAAATTCTTTGTTCTGATTGGTTAATCAAATGTTTCGAAGCATTTGTAGTGTCTGATTGACCGCAGCCTCACTGGTCATCTCTCCCCATTTCGAGTGGTTCAAATGTCCCAACCAGTACCCTCTTAACTTTGATACAATTTTGGAGAAAAAGTAAAAATGATAGGATGAAAACATTAATACTACTTTATACTACGATAATGTGTGGTGTAAATAATGTATAACATTTTTACAAACCTTAACATATAAAAGAATAACGATGAAACATATAAAAATATTTTTTTTCACTCTAAGCACGTTAAAATACGTTTGTTTCGCTCACAATTGAAACTGCCGAGCGCCGTGTAGTCGCGTGACATAGTAGCAGCAGATGATTCGCACGTCGCGGATTGACAATCATGCACTTAGAACGAAATTTGAATGAGATATTTGAAATGGTTCAACTCTCCCATATGGTCAAGTCTCCCGGACTCCCCCTACACTTTAAAAACACGAATATAGTGTAGAATATGTCTTCTATCTATCGTATAGCAGTTTTTGTAATATTGTTACGTATTTTGTAATAATATTTTATTGCAACATAATCTAAGACATTGTGTTACATTGTGTCGAATGTCTTATATTTACAATGCAATCGAAAGATTGCATTTGTTTTTTTTTTATTGATTTATATATCTTATCTAATTTCGTTGTTCTGCAGATTACGATTTATTTCAGGGCATATTCCAGCAAGTGACATAGTTGACACAGTGTAACACAATGAATCATTTTTCCTTGTTGATTATCGATATTAAACAAGAATGCAATGATTCGCTAAGTTGCATTGTGTTCTTCTGTGTCCCTTGCTGAAAAATGCTTTCATTTAGTAGAAAATAATAGCGTTTTTTATTGGGAGAACTAGTGAACACTAAGTGCACACTCGCCGTAGGCAATGTCTTTCACTAGGGGTTTCAGTGTGTGCAAAAACGGTGCATGTTGTTTCATTGAGAAATCTAGCACAGAGTTTTTGCATTATAGTGCAAGAATTCGGCACGAACTCGTACTATTTCAGTGCACGGAGAAAAAATTTGTTAAACTTAAAGAAATATATTTCTTTGAATTATTTTTCTAAAATTAAAGAAATATTTATTGGTTTGAAGAGAAATACTTATAAATTTAATAAAATATGTTTTTAATACAAAAAGTAATTATTCTAATTATGAATTTTTTAATTCTAAAAAAGATTTCTTTGATTTTAAATGTTGTAACATAAATAAAAATTATTTTTTACAAAGAAAGAATTACTTTTCGTTTGAACCCATGACAAGACCAGCAAAGATAGTTAAAAAGTAACAATTGGAAATAGGACGTAAAAAAACATTATTGACGTAAAAAACACGTTGCAAAAATCAATTTTGCAACAAATTGTTATAAACAATTTATTATAAATTGATTTTAGAGGAAAATTGATTGCCCTAATCAATTTTATGACAAAAATTACTAAAAACATATATATGACACTTTCTTAAATTATTCATATTTTATACAAAAGATAAACTATATAAATAATTAAAACCTGTTCCTGCAGCCCATGTCCATACCAGCAAAAATAGCCAAAAAAGAACAATTGGAACTAAGACCGAAACGTAAGAAAACATTTTTGACATAAGAAGCACATTGCAAAAATAAATTTTGCAATTAATTTGTTTATAACAATTACAACAACTATAACAATTAAGAAAGCGTCATATAAAAGAATAACGATCATATATGTTTCCTTAGTAATTTTTTCTGTTGAATCGGTTGGCACAATGAGTTTTTCTCTATAGTTAATTTTTAATAATTTGTTTATAACAATTAATTGCAAAATTGATTTTTGCAATGTGCTCTTTACGTCAATAATGTGTTTTGATGCTCCGGTCCTATATCTAATTGTTATTCTTAGTCTATCTTTGCCGGTCTGGCCATGAGCAGGAACGGGTTTTAATAATTTATATCGATTATTGTTTTGCAAAAAATATTAATGACTTAAGAGTCATATATATTTCTTTAGTAATTTTTCCCGTAAAATCGATTGGCGCAATCAATTTTCCTCTGCAGTCAATTTTTAATAATTTGTTTATAACAATTAGTTACAAAATTGATTTTTGAAACATGCTTTTTATCTCAATAATGTTTTTTCATGCTCCGGTTCTATTTCCAATTATTTTTTTACTATCTTTACTGGTCTGGCCATGGGCAAAAACAGGTTTTAATTATTTATATAGTTTATAGAGTTTATTTTAAAAATATCTAAGGCTAAACGATCAAAGGGCTAGTGAGAGTGTTCGCATGGTACTCAACACGCGAATTTCTCCCTGTTCAAATTAACTTTACTTCAAATAAAATTTTTTAATATAACGCTATCACAAGCGTGCATAGCTCAATGTTAGCGTGTTAGGTTATTGTTCCGAGGATCTTAGGTTTGAATCCCGCCGGTGCCGATGCGTTTTCAAAAATTTGTAAAATAAAGCGTAATTGTAGTTAAGTGAAGTAGAATCTTATATGCGAAACAGTGAATGCAGATTAAGCTATAAAAATAAATAGAAAACTAAAAAAAAAAAATTATTTTTAATTCATTGATTAAATTAAAATAAATTTATTTGACTTTAGAAATTATTTTTTTAAATTTAATTTAAAAAAACTTAAACGAAAAAAATATTTGTTTGTATTTAATATTTGCCTTTGTGTTTTAATTCTTCAATTCCTTTTACTAAACAAATATTTTTTTTAATTTTAAGAAAGCTAGGTTTCTTTTCATTATCAAAATGTATTAATTAGTTTCAAATAAATATTTGGTTAGGAGTATTGAAATAAATCATTTTTTTTAATCAAGTGAAATTTTTTTGATAATGAAAATTTTTTTTTCCGTGTGCAATATGGCTGCGCGGGATAGTGATAATTTTTTAAATTGAATTTACAGAATGCACGATTAGCATTTGAACTGTTATATTTGCTTTCTTTGTCATCATCCAGCAGTGATGAAGATTAATTATTGTTAAAAGAAGTTCCGCGGAAAATTCCAAAGATCGAAAATTTTGTTCAGGTGATGCATAATTTTACGGATAAGGATGTAAGTACATATGTCTTTATTGTTTTTGCAGATTATTGTATTACGTGAAACAATAATGTATGAACGAGGAATCGAACCGATCTTCAATCGATTGAAATGCGCGAAGAATCGATTTCGATCCGCGCGCGAGCCTTTTGCAATGTTGCTTAACGACTTATTATTATTATTCAATTAGCGAGTTTTCATACGCGACGTAAGTTACAACGATATATTTCCTTTCTGATCCTTACAACACATAGTCTAACACATAAAACCTTCGCGATCCTACAATAATATGTATTGTATAAATAATCAATACTATAAATAATTATATTATTCTACATTAATCTGCTTCAGGCTTCTCCGAAATAAAAATCAATTATTAATATACAGCATGTAAGCCTGGCTGGACGTTGCCGTTATTATTTGGATTTTCTTCTTTTGATAATTACTAATATTATTTATTTATTATTACAACAAACGTTTCGACCATTCATTTGGGTCCTCTTCAGGGTTCCTTTGATTTGTAAACAATAATGTCCACAATCCGTTATATATATTTTTAATGTGCTACATAATTAATACTTACTCGCGATCGTAATTTTTTGTTCCTCACTCGCCATCGTGGGGTCACTCGCGTTTTACGCTTTTATTAAAGGGTACACCGTAATGAGATGGTTTAACCGTAATTTTACTTACTTTCAACTTTATCGTATACGACTATAAAATAAAATGGCAATAACAATTGGTGAAATTATCTAATATAAATAAATATGTGAATAAAGTTACGACAAATGTAGGTCCATACAACACACAATATTATAAAATGTTTCTAAAATATATTTCTTAATCTTTCAAAAAAATATTATAAGAAATATTTTAGAAAGGTTGCAACAAGAAATTAGGTTCAAGCTCCAGAGATTTCCAATCAAATTAATAATAAAAGAGGGCTTTCGGAGCAAAGCTGGTTTATAGTAATATATACAATATTTAAAAAATAAACGTTTTTCTTTAATTACTCAAAACAAAAACATTCTCCTAAATTACACTAACATAGACGTTTCGACCGTGAATTCGGTCATCTTCGGTCATCAGTATATATGATTCGGCAAATAGAACAAATTAATTAAATTGAATTATCGCTCGCGTAGATCGCAAAGAAGGCTTGATGTACTTGCATGCGACGTCATCCTTACGTAGAGTTCGTCAGAAATCGCTAGTTTATAGTATGCATCGAAATCGTTATGGAATAGTCATATTGTGAATTTCGTTCAAATATACATAGTAATTTGATCTATTGGAGAGAGGAAAGAGTCGAGTAATATATTTGTCCGAAAGTAAATAAATAAACCAAATAAATAAATAAATAATGTAGAAGTGAAAATGTATAATTCATAAATTGTACAAAAATAAGACAATAAAAAGAAATTCGAAGTCAAATTTAAAAATGTATAATTCGTCAAACAATCAAAACTACTAAGAAATAATATGACCTAATATGAAATAATATGAAAATAAAAATATAAGATTTATACTTCTGACTAACAGAAAGCATCACAGTAGAAGCGTGTATGTTGCTCCAAAGACAAGCGAATAATGTATAAATCAACACACTTGAAGGCACGGACACAGTGGAAAGGAAATATGGAGGAGGGAAGGGGAAGCAAGTATGTTCTATTCGAACGATTAGGAGAGAGACAAGAGATTCAAAGTAGGAATATAACTATCGAGAAGTCGTTATGTGTCGCTTTGCTTATTGACACCCATCCTTTGCAATTTAATGTGGACCATTTCGGAAACGGATCTTTTATAATATGATGGTTCATTATCCAAAATTTTTACTCCTTTCCAATCGAAATTGAGGGGCTGGATTCTATAAGGGGATACGCGCGGATTTCGCGGGATAAGTATTATCCACTGAGCTAACTTCAATTAATTCATAGCGCATCTCTTTGTGTTTGAACTGAAGTTAGCCCAGTGGGCAATACTTATCCCGTAAAATCCGTGCGTATCCCCTTATAGAATCCAGCCTCTCAATTATGATTTTGTTCGATTCTATGGTTGGAAATTACCGAGGGGGAACCCCCACTCTTTTTTATGTTATTGTAATGCTCTTGTATTTTAGTTTTTAAACGTTTTAAGATAAACGTCTTAAGATTGTCCCACATAACTGGTTTCATAGTCGACACAATTAATTTGGTAAACCACATTTTGATGCAAGAGGGGATCCAATAAATCCTTTCCCGATCGTATATAATTTTTTAAGGAATCGTAAAGGCAACAGAAAGATTTAATCCCTTGGATAGACGAATGATACTTTCGGAGACAGTTTTCACATAAGAAATCTGTTGTGCGACAAACGCACAAGTCGAGCCTAAGCTCGAGGACGCCGGATAGCGAGGACCCGTGAGGAGACTCATGAAGGAAGGAAATCCAGTTTAATAAAGTTTATTTCCGAAGGCTTACAATTCGTAGATGTCTGGTTGATTGCAAACGCCGCAGGCGTGTAACGCCGATGAGGTTCGGTCGTAGACAGTATTGCTCGGTTCTTCGTGATAGGTTCGTATTGCAGCGATGTCATCGTAACGCAGAAGCTCCGCAGCTCGTGCACTGAGTAGCTCTCCTCCGCTTGAGTGTCAAGCGGCGGTTTATATAGATCGCCATCGCGGAAGGTTATTGCCGATCGCGATTGCGATATTCGGATTTCCGCATGTATCAGCATTGTCACAATATTTTCGGAGAATGGCCCGAAGGTTTTCGAGTTCTCGGGTTGGCCCGTATTGCGACAATGCTTTTGCAATAAATCTAATTGTTTTCCCGGTGCATGGTAATCCGATCTCGGTTGCCATGCGCCAAATCGTTATCCATCGGCTATAACACTCTTCCCCCCGTTGAAAAAGGAACCAAGGGGCGGTGAGGTTTCCATTACTTTTGTTTACGTCACTGTTTACATTTTATGCGTATGTACATTTTTTCTCTTCTTATATATGTATGTACTAGCTGCGGCTATTACACCTATTATAATGATTATAGTTACTGTTCCCCAGAATGTTTTCGCTCGTCAGTATGTTAATATTGTTAGTATTTAGTTCCTCGGTTAGTTTGCTTAGTTTACGATTGTATTTTATGAGATCTTCAGGATTTTTTATAATTTGTTTTAGCTTTGGTTCTTGCGCTGCGCTTGTTTTCGCTTTTTCTTGTGTCAGAGTTAAGTTTATTTTCGGGAGGTAATGTTCTATCGTCCGCGTGTCTATCTCTTTTTTCGTGGTTATTGTTATCTTTTTTGTCGTAAATTTGCAGTGTTTATTTATTTTTATTTTTCCCGTTCATTTTATACTTATCTGGGTTGCTGCTTGCTTATCGCAGTCTAATACTGCGTTTTCTGTTGATATCGTTGAATACAGCCATGCCTGGGGCTCGATTAATGTTATCCACAAGGTGTTGGAGACTATGTGCCTCTTCTCGCAATTTCTTTCGTCCTCTGCTTCTTCCATTTACGTTTGTACCTCGCAGGGCGCGTCGTTCTGTATGTATTATAGTATGCCGGTAGATTTTGCTCACAGGTGTATGTGTTGTCTTCTTGTATGCATTTGTTTAGATCGTCTTTTTCCAATCTTAGGAAGTTGTGGCTTAGCTTATCAATCGCTATCAGCGGCTGTGTTATTTTAATTAATGTGAATACGTTGTCATAATCGTGTACCGACAGTGGTATGGGTTTTATTACCTCATACACTGGACGTGTAATTACTGAAAATTTTAAAATGCTGTATATGCATGGATCGAAGTATACGCTTGTCTTTGCGTACTTACGTATTTCTCACCAGCTTCCTATCTGGATCCTGAATGGAAAATGCAATCTGCTGGGTAGATGCATCGTCGCTTCCTTAAGATTGTTTATTATTTTCTTGATTGGTAGCAATCGAATCTCTGTTGCTCCGTTTTGTTCTGTCGTCAGATACTCTATTATGTCTTTGTCGTCGTCGTACAGGTCTGCGGTGATGGCGTTGAGCATGAATAGATGCTCGTCGATCTCTTCCCTTCTTATTATCTGTGCTGCTTGTGCTTTTAGCGTTTTTGTGAAGTTGGCCATTATCTTTTCGTTGCTATCAAGGACCTGTTCTAACGTTTGTACGTGACCTATGGTTGCGTTTATTATTTTCAGTTGATTTTTTACTACATGTTCTAGTCTTTGTTGTCGACTCTGTGTGAGCTGCATTTGTTCTCCTATAATTTGTGCATCCATGATTCCAAATAGCGTTTTGCTTATCGTGCCGATGGCATCTATGAGTCCTCGTTTTAGTATTGGTCTTTTATATATTGAATGCAATTTGTCTACTGCTACGTTATTTTTTCATTTTCCCTATGCAGTAATTGCAGTGCATTCTTGCAGTTTCCTTTTGCTTCTTCTGCTACTTGTCCACAAATTTCTTTTAAGTGCTCTGGGTAGTAGTGCAATTGTCCGGCTCGTAGGTCTATGGCTGCTACGTCTATTTTTATTGCCAGTTTCCAGATCTCTTCCACTTGCTGTAGGGTCCCTATTCTTTCAAAGGATATTCCAGGCTCCTGGTTGAATTCTTGTACTTCGTATGTTCCTGACGGTTTCATTTCTTTTTCTTCTGTGCGGCTCTGCTTGGCCAGTAGTCTGAAATTTATGATTTCATTCATTCCACTTCGTTATGTGATCTATCTTTAATATATGTGTCTGTACGGCTTTTTTCGCAGCAGTCTGGTATCGGTTGTCCGTCAGTTCTTATCCGATATGTTTTTTCGTGTATTCCTTCGTTTTTCTAATTTTATTTGGGATAGTGTCGGGGACGATCCGGATGATTTCCGCGACGGTATTTTTCTGATAGTCTCTCTGAATCGGAGATTGCTATCGATTCTGAGGCGAACTCAAATGATTCTTTTCACTCTGCGGATACTGTTCCGCTGTCCGTTTATCTGGCTGTAAATTCTCCTGGTGAGTTACTTCTTGAATATATATCTCTCTTCTTTCTTTGCGGTGCGGCTTCCCATTTCGTTCCTGGATTTTTTCTGACCTGTGTCGTTTCTCTTGGTAGCTTATTACCTTTAGCTATGTCAGCTCTTTGGTCCTCTTTTCTGTCTGCCTATGTCTCTCGCTGCTCTTTAGTCTTTGGCAAACTGTTCGCTCGTCCGTTTGTTTGTGATTTTGAGAAAAATACGTTTTTTAGTGCCCGATGTGCTTGACGAGGTGCCCCTGGAAGGTGATCTCGGTGAGATCGGGGACGACGGAGTGGATCCTGGGCTCTTGGAGCTCGACTGCGCGGCGGTCCCAGATCACACATATTTTGAGGACATGGCTGAAGTGAGTTGTCCTTCTGATGACGGTTCAGACGTTGATATGCTTGAGGATTTTGATGAGGAGGAGGAGGAGGACGGGGAGGCGCGTGACGATCCTGTCTTTCCCGAGGATCTTGATGAACTTTTATTGGACTTCGATTCGGATGATGGCTCAGGTTTCGATAATCTGTTGGGTGGACCTCATGTCCCCTTTGATATGTACAGTCGTCAGCATTATAGTTGCAACACTTTTTCTTCGATGATTTTCGGAATGTAGCCTGCTCTCCGAGTGATTGAACATAATTGGTTCTTACCTGTGGAGCCAAGCAATTATGTTCGCCGCTCGATGAGCAAGGCTGTGTTCTAAAATCCATCGAAGAAAAAGTGTCGCAACTATAATGCTGACGACTGTACTCCTCGAGTGAGGAGGAAGATTAGCTTTATTCTGCGCCGTGCATAATAGTGTGTAGCCGTCGTCGTAGTGATATTAGCTAGTAGTATAGCAGTAGTGTTTTTAGTGTGTAGTCTCTGTGACTTTTTCGTACGTGTCGTGCCTTTTTTCTGTGCTATCTTGATGCCTGCCCTTCTTTTGGCTTAGCTTGAAGTCTCCTCCGGTAAGTTTGTTTTAATTTTTTATTATTTCTTTTGTTCTTACTTTATTGCCACCCGTTGGGTTTCCGATATACATGTGAGCACGTGTGTCTTTTGCCCTTTATGTGTGTCTGTGTGATCGTCTCACCTGTTATGAGTAGTGGTATAGGGCCGGTTCAAAGCCATGGAGCAACGAGGGGGGTCGGGTGTGCGGGGAGGAAATGTGGATGCGAGGGGAGTATGCTGTCAGTTCGGGGAAGCACCGCGTTATCAGTTTACATAAACATGGACCATGTTCGGACCCATGTTTATGTAAACTTGGCGCTTTGACGGGGTCACTTAAACAGTGCCGCCAGGTAGGGAGGGATGGGGAGGGATCCTCGTTGTCTCGTGGTTTAGAACCGGCGCAGGGGTCTGTCGCGGGGTCCGCCGCCGCCGCCCACTTTTTTTCAATAACGAATGAAAAATTACGCGACGCGGATGAACAAAGACATGTATTTTTACTTACTAACTCCTCATTCTTCTCCTCCTGCTGCTGCCCCTCGTCTTTTTTGTCCTCCTTGTTCGGATTCATTTTTTTCGCGCACAAGAACTCACTCGAGATGTTACTTATAAGCGAGCGAAGACTGACAGACAAAGGGCTGCGAGAGAACAGCGTTTGTCGTATCGCGACGATTTACAAAGCGGCTAATCGTAAGGATCAATGTACTTATAAAATTAAGCGGCTCCCTGATATGTAGGGGTGGCGAGATGATTCAAGGCGCCGATACTTCGGCTGCTGCTGAATAAAAAATTGCGACGCGAATATACCGGGTAGACAAAGAAGTCACGGCTAGGTAGGTAAATATTGGTGGGAACATGACTCGTTTTGTGGTACACGATCCCCCGATGTGTGGGGTTGATTTCCGTTGGGGTGACTCAAGACATGCTATTGATATAAACAAATTGTCAGCCAATGACGATGGTCCAGTTAGACAAAGGGACAAAGGAGTTGCGGATGAAATATATAATAAGTCAATTAGCGCGCGAACTTCAGTAGGTGCTTCGGAAGACTACTGAATCGGTCGCAGTAGTAGTCAGAGGCAAAAATGGCCGATCGTTATTCCGCTGGATCGAATGGATCAGTGGCCTGAACTAGCAACTCGCTTTTGCGAACTTAGTTATAAAGTGGAACACTGTCGCCTTCTAAATATATACAGCGGTATTGCAAATCGTGTGGACGAAATACGTGCAAGTGCCCCGTAGAAGAATGTGATACGAAACAAAAAAAAAATCATGGAAAACTTTGAGCAAATTGAACGTGAATTGCTGGAGCAGCGCTCGCAAATTACGACTTTGGCGGAGTGTTTCGCGCGGCTGCAACGATGCGACGAGTGCCTCGAGTAGCTCAAGGAACGTTGTAGTGCCAAGCGTCCTGGAATCGAAGTTGGAAATAGACTATCTATGGTGTCGAGAATCGCGCGACTCACGGGTAAAAAGGAGCGGTTAGAGAGACGTTTCGTGCACGTAGGTGGCGAGTACGCGAGTACTAGTGACAATGGAAAGAAATCGCTCGTGTGGCGTGAGATTGACGCTGTGTTCAGGAGTCGCATTGTGACCGGTGCAGTGATTAACGTCGATCATATCGAGCCGCGGCAATTTTTGGAGGATGCCAGTGATCGAGCGAGTGCGAGACGCTATTCAGAAACACAATAGTGTAAAAGTGAACACCGTGTTTAACGGCGAATTTGTTAATATACACGGCGAACGCGATAATAAAAATGTCGCGACGAAAAACTACGAATTGTGTCGTACGTCAAACGTGCGCGAGTGGTACGAGCAGCGCGTCATCGAAACCACGTTGGCGAAGCTCGATGAACTCCAGGATCGCGAAAGAGGGTGGGCGCTGACGCGAATCCAGAACTTAACAGTTGTTTAGAATACAGTTAATTCGTTCGAAAACAATTCTCAGCGCGTCTCCGGTAATTCAAAGAAATTTCGGTCATTATCTCTTATATAGATGTAAGTCTATTATTATTATTAAGTCTCGCGTATTATTTGTGTTAATTTTAATTCTTCATTATTAAATGTGATCTCCTTGCTCGATCTCATTCGAATCGCATCAGCGCAATTCTCTCTTAGACTGATAAGCCTATATGAAACGTCTTAACTCGCCTTTTGTAAGTGTATCGATCGGCACGGGCAATCGATACACTTTCAAAACAGAGTCTCAAAACAAGTCGACGCTTTTTTCTGTCATCGGGGCGAGAGAGATTCGGGATTTAACTCGAAAATATTTATATTTCTCCCGGAGTCGACCGGTACACTCCGGACGTTCAAAATTTATACTCAATCAGGAATCGGATCGTGTTAACGATTTCTTCCCCCGATTCTCTCTCGTCACCGTTCGCGGAAAGGCTGCCGAAATTCCCAGATCAGTCGCTGATTGACTGAGCTTAAAGATAGACCGATACAGATAGCGATTTGCACGTTGAACTAAACGAGTTAGTGCGGGAATTCGTCGAGCCATCGCCGACGAACTGCTAGTGCAGTCGAGCACTTGCCGCATCGCACGTTAGATATTGTGAATCTGACGTGGTGAGGACACGAACACTTGTTAACGCGACTCCACGTTATAACTGTCAAAGAACGATTAAAGGACTTGAAGTTTGGAAATAATGAAACGGTGATTTGCCTCATTCTATTTGGCCTCTTTTCCATCATTCGTGCCGTCGCTCGGTCTTTCTCTACGCAAGAGAAAAGCGTATTGCCATCGCTGAGTGCCGTCCTGTTCCCGCAGCCGCTCGATCCGCGCGCTCTCACTCGCGCTCTCTCTGAGCGGAGCCAGCGAAGAATTTCCGAGTGCACAAAGTATCGTGCAGTTCGGAACGACGCAGACAACAGTGAATATAAATAAACATAATCCCATGCACGCGGGATGTCATATCAAAGTGCCGCAATATATAGATGAGAAACACGCAGTGATTAATGTGCGTTCGAATGACAATGCGTGCTTCGCGTGATCGGTGGTGGCCGCCCTGCACCCCGTCGAAAGTCATACAGAACGAAAATCTTCATATCCGCATTACGCGACAGTTTTGAAGTTTGGTGATATACAATTTCCAATGACTCTAAAAGACATTGCGAAATTCGAACGACTAAATAACGTGTCAGTGAATGTATACACTGCCGATATGATAAAAGGACAGAAAAAAAGAGATTATACCTTCTACATTCTCCCGATACGATTCACTGACGACAAGAAGGAGAAGCACGTAAATTTGTTATACATAGAAGATCCACACGACAACTGCCTCGGCCATTTTGCGTGTATAAAGAACTTGTACCGACTAGTCAGCTCGCAACTGTCTAAAAAAGAGCACAGGAAGTACCTCTGTGATCGGTAAGTGTAATAATATATAAAAAAAAATTTCGCGCATAAAAATTGGTTATTTAAAAAAAAATTATTTTTGTTACAGCTGCCTGCATTACTTTAGCACCGACGAGAAGTTGCAGTCGCACGTGGTCGATTGTCGCATAATGAACAACTGCGCTATCTGTCTACCTGTGAATGAGGAGGACAAATGGCTGCAATTTGACAATTACAACAACAAGGAGCGCGTACCCTTCATACTGTACGCGGATGTAGANGATGTAGAGTGCGTTCTGCGGAAGATGGAGCCCGGGACAGAAAACACCTCGAGTTTCTCATATCAGCATCACGAGGTATTTAGTTTTGGATATTGTGTTAAATGCTCGTACGACGATGCATTATCAGATATCGGATATCGGTTTCGCCGCGATAAGGATTGCGTCGCGTGGTTCGCGAAAGAATTGGAGAATTTG
>QKQZ01007256.1:0-22262 GCA_003595255.1 Solenopsis fugax | reverse complement strand
CACAAAAATAAATAAAAACATAATTAATGTATTTTATAAATAAAATTCAAAATAAATAATATTTAAAAAAAATTCTTCTAATAACACTGGTCGACAAAAATTCAACATTTTTTGGCCTTAAAGAAAACGAAGTTGTGATAGATTTTGATGCGCTGATTACGAATCTGGCCGCAAAAATGTCGTATCACGTCAAGTTTTTGAGATATTCTAACTTAAAGGTGCAAAAAATGAGGTTTTTGGCCATTTTCAACGACTTATAAAATGTCTATCAATTTTTTTTCAGCATCCAGCCGGATGTCACATTAAAATGTTATTCTTACCCTTTCCAACGCATATTCGATTGCTATGATCCGATTTTTTTTCGCTGAAATAGAGCAAATTGAATTTTTTTGTTTTTTAACCTTTTGTGTCAAGGTTTTTTTGTATGTTTTTGTAAATTGTTTTGAAAATTGTTTTCAAGTTCGTAATCAGCAACCAGAAAAATCTTCGGATACAAATTTTCAAAACATTCGGTTCAATACAAATAAATGTGACATGTTGAATTTGAAAAAAGGTATATAAAATTTACACAAGTAAAATATATATAAAGCACTAAGATCTAGTTTGATCGTAGAAGGCGTTCTTGTTTCAATTTGTATGTTATACATTATCGGTCGAATATCTCTCTAATTATAAATATAAAAATTAGCTCAATATTAATTCCAGTGTTTATACAAGGTGTCTTACTTTAATGATACTGTAAAATTAGGTAGCATGTCATTTACACAGCAAAAACAGCAATTTTTTGCAAAAAAGCAATTTTTCAGAAAAAAACCGGAATTTTTCTGGTTTTTTCCAGCGATTTGAAAAAAGCGTTTTTTTTTAAACTATATAATAATTCGTATGCCGAATCAGCCATTGCAAATAGAAAAAAAAATACATTTATTCTCGATCCTTTTCTCGAAGATTTTTTCAAAATTAAATACTGTAAACGAAAGGTCTATGTTTACAAAAGGAATCCCTATGAGATCACACTTCGGGAATGATCATTACACTTCTTAATGAAGTGGAAGGAATGTGAAAAATGGAAGTGGCGTATAGAGCAAATGTGGTAAATCTCTGGAATTCACGATTGGGTGCACTCGCACGGTTTTTCAAGAGACGTTGGCAATGCGCAAATAGACGAGTGAACGTATTCCAGAGACGGCGTCTCACCGATTCCGATATTCTTGAAGGTTCAAAGGGCTGCCAGACATACCCCGTCGCTTGAAGATGCAAAGTGCAGGAGGACCTTCCCTTACGCTTCAATGACCTGGATAACGTCACGACGCTTCTGGATAACGAAGAGGCACGGGATGTCATTTTCAAAGCTAAACGGTACGCCGGGGTACGGTGGTCTTTGAAGGACCACCCAAAGATCCCCGATTTTTCTTCTGATCGGTCGGGTCTCCGAATCGTCTAATTTAAGATGCGGCGTTTCCTCTCGCGCAACTCTCGCGATCGTTCGCGGTCGAGTTTTAATTGCAGCCTGGAATCGATTTCCCTTTAGCAGACATTTTGATCCATTGTTGTTCGTCACGATTGAGACATCCAACGTATTTTTACATAAGCAAGCCCGGAATCAAGCTTCCCCGAAAGGGCAATATTTATCTCGTCCACATCGCGTCCACATGCGGGGTGCGATAAAAATAAAGGGTCTGTGTATTATCTTCGTTGCAAAAAAATAAACGCGGTGGACGAAGCGTGACCTTTAGTCACGTGTCTGGGGAGAATTAAGCGCATGAAACTTCCGAGAAGTTTCAATTCGACTGGCAGCAATAATGCACTCTGAAACAATGCACTTGCGGCGAAACGATCCCTGTAAGCGCTGTAATGCATCATGGCGTGCATCGTGTACGGTAATCGGACTGCGCGACCGTTCTGGGGGGGTGCACGAGCCTCTATTATTTGCACGACGAATTTTACGACGTTCCCGCGATCGATTTGAGCAATCCGTCGACCATAGTAAATACGTATAAAAACAAATCGGTAAGTACGGGCAGATTACGCGGAAGTGTCGCGTCGTAAAAGTGACAAGCGTGAAGTCCGTGAATATGTATGCCCTTATATGTCGTAGTTTATGTAGATTAATTACGGTTGTTTATATCTTCAAATACATTTTCATAACTCGCTCGCGGTTGGGAGTTTATTAATGTTACAATACATCATTGTCGTATAATCTCTGGTATAATAAAAAAAGAGAGCTGCATCCTCCTGCTTATTATGCAGACTGTTATTTTTTGTCGCATTAATGTGACACATTTAATTTATGCCGCATCGCATTTGTCCCGTCGTGCGATTAAAAACTTTGCACAAAGGTTTTTGTATGGGGCGGAGAGGGGCAGCTTCCCGGGAAAATCTTTGATCCCCGAGTAAAAACAAGTTTACTAGTTTAAGCTCGCCTGTTTATCTCGACTCGAAAGCGCCAGCAGGTATACTGCATGTAGTATAAGATAAACGCAGACGGTACGTTATAGCGGAATAGAGTTTGCGACTAATGCAAACTATAGTCGTACTGTTTTGCCGTAGGTACAGTAACTTTACTTTCTTACTATTTTTATTTTATAATTGCATATTTCTCTTCTTTGCATCATCCGAATTACATTAATATATGCAAACGTCGTACATGATATTCCATGATTCTTTATTGATTATTAAAAATTTTAAAGTCTAATTATTATATCTAGAGAAAAAGGTAATATGGCACCTGTTTCCATTTTATTGAATAACTTTGTTTATAATCAATATTTTATGTTGAAACTTAAACGATCGTATTTGTCAAAGTGTTGCTTAACAGATTCTAGACTCAAGGTAATGAAATATTTATTAGAACATGATTTATAAAAATGTAATACACTGCATAATCGGTGGAAGAAAAAAAAGTGGTGGTAATATGGCTAGTTCAAAAATAATTTTAAAAAATTGGTTTAGTTTGAAAAACACAGTATTTTGTTACAAAAATTATATATTTTCAATTTTCCATCGTTTAGAATTTTCTTGCGCTCAGAAACTTTACAGATATCATTAGTAATATCATTTTATCTCTGTTTAACATTAAACAACAAGCATAAAATATCTCTAAACACCACTCTCTAGAATAACAAATATTTCTTCGATTTATCGAAGAAATATTTTCATATGAAAACTTTATATTGAAAAACCATATTAACAAAATTCCATGTTATTATTTAACTTTGCATAACTCGATCTATACAGTCGAATAAAAAGTTAAAAAAAAAACACTCGAGTGTACATTAAACAATGAGGAAGTATGTATAATTAAGTGCTAAAATGTACCTTGAAAAAGTTTCGCAGTGCTCAAAAGTAAAAATGCCTTATAACAATTGTCAGCTATTGTATATTAGCATATTAGCGCCATATTAAAAAACGGCGGGTTATTAAATGAATAATTCCATAAACAATCGTTAGAATTTGTCACCTAAAAACTGAGGTAATACTCTCTTCTCCTCTATTAATTAAACCTCATTCTAATAAAATAAACTACGATAAACTTTATCATTCAACTAAGTAATGCAGTAATTGTAATGCAGTATGCTAATGATGACAAATTGTAATGAATAATTGAATTGTGAATGGATCCTTCATTATGTATACGATGCATTATGTATATTATTGCAACTATTATGTTTCTAAAATTGGAGATATTCGACCGTTAGTGTAATACATACAAATTGAAATAAGAACGCCTTATACGGTCAAGCTGGATCTTAGTGCTTTTTATAAATTTTACTTGTGTGATTTTTATATACCTTTATTCAAATTCAACCGATTATGTTTCTGCTTTATGCATCCTGTCAAAACAGCGATCAGAATTAATCCGACATAAATGAGCATCTAAGAGTTCCATTCGTCTCGTATTCTCAAGCGAGTAATTCTCGCATTTGTTCGCCAGCTCGCACTCTATGTTGCGGATTGCCGGTGTATCGTATAAATTTCACGATACGCAACGCTTCCTAGCATGACGCAAAGCGGTCAGACAAACGCATACGGGGACTGCGAAAGCGCGCGATTTTCTTTCTTTTTTTTTTTTATAAATTCACCGTAAATCCCTACCCCGCGGATCTCTCCCCGTGGACACGCTGTATGGAAAACGAGCTTACAGGGGATTTAAGCGCGTTCGTTTTATCTCGTTCGAGTCGTCGCGCCGTCGCACCCGCTTTAAAACGCTCTTCTCGAAACAAACGCGCGGGAGCGCAACACCTCATCGTCGTGCGTCGCATTCTGTAACAAACGGAGAATATCTGACAGGGGAATGAGAACTCTCCGCGGTTCCGTGGCTGAACTATGAAAGGGCGAATGGACTGGATCGGAGCGGAAAGGGCGACGGATGAAGAGAGACTAGTCGAGCGTGTGACTACGTACAAAGGACTGGCTGGATCGCGCATAATTTTGTTTCTGTCGTGCCTAAACAGCCGGCAAAAGCGAATATCCTCGTCAAAGATGTCAAACTCCGTTACCAGATCAATCGTGATAGTGATCCGCTCTCTCTTTCTCTGTCTATTTCTCTCTCCCTCTGCCTCCTTCTCTTTCTATCTCTGTTTCTATGTTCCTTCTCTCTCGTGTCTCAAGGGGATGCTTCATACGTCACCCAACTACTGCACTAAATTTCGCGACGTAATTTAATTAGACGAGACGATGTGTGCGCTGCGAGATAATTTATCGTGCGTTTGCATCTCTTTCCTGCAACCGGTAGTGTAACTTTTGAGAAAGTGTCCTCCAATTTACCCTCGCGATCCCCGTTATTTATCTTTATATTAAACAACCTTCCCTCGCTACGCAAGCTTCGTATATTGGACAGAGAGAATTGTGTTTAGCTTGGTTTAAATGCGGGGTAAAGGAAGCGCGCGCGACAAGTAGTCACTCAAGGACGATCGTTTCGAGCTGGTGTTTGCAGCTCAGTAGCTTGTCTTATTTAAACAATTAAGCTAATAAAAAGTACTTGATGTTGCCTTGAAGTTGCTTAGGTAGCGGAGCGCGGTTAAAGCCACAGGACATCGGTTGTCAGTGGCCTGAAGATATATCTCTGTTTGCAGAACGTTCACGAGTAAGAGCTGCTAATTGTCTCTCAAATAATGCGCCAACCAGCAAAGAGGTGTGTTAATTAATATGGAAATCCTATAGGCGTGAGTAAACACAAGGAAGACCATTAAACCTGTCGCCTACGATGCCGCGCAAATTCTGAATATTTTTTTTTAAGTGTTCTTCGCCTCTTATTTAGATCGATTTTACAATGTCGCATTTTGTGATAGATTTCGTATCGTATACTAAATACTCTTAACTATAAAAATGCACTTATACTTAATTATTATAAATAATTATTTATAGCAAATTTATTTACTATATTAAATCACCTAATTGTTTTCTTTTCGCTTGTACCGCGTGATCCCGATTCTTTGAAGCTACGGGGCATGCACCCTGCCTGTACGGTCAGTGAACAGTTACCGAGTGTAATCTTGTTACAAAGGGCTGTCCTACATCGTGTGTAATTTAATTCATGGCTTACACGGTGCGAAAGCAAGGGCTAAGGCGTGACGCCACATAGAGGAATATTAATATATAAGAATACACGTATTACGTTACGTGCGGTAGCGACGGCATTCGATAGGAAAATTCAATCAAATTACGTAGCGAACACAGATGCATGTAATAATAATCTATATAGATAGAAATGAAAAAGAAACATTCTCAATCTGCTAATGAATATTCCATCAAATAAAAAAAATGTATATGAGGTTGTAATCTTTCTTTTTGATTAAAATAATTAATTTTCGTAATAATAAGAATTAATTCTGGTTTATAAATGAATTAATCGCGGCACATTGTTATTCGTTATAGAGTAATTTCATTTTGCACCTCGTACATACCATTATCGCGTGAGGGTATTATTCTTTCACAATGCCAAGAATTTTTCTCCGCCGCGCTAACAAGAAATTCACATTCACAGCTTCAATTAACTTGTCACTCAACACTCTCTGATGGCAAAGCATTTATTAACACCTGACACAATAAAATATGAAATTAATATGCGTAGGTGAAGTTGAAATTTTTTTTTCAACTTCGTATAATATTGGATTAAAAATAAGCGCAAGCATTACCTGAACACTGAAGGAACTCCATTAAATCTATGAAAGAGATTGTAAATAGAGTTATAAAAATCATGAATAAGAAGTGACATCCAGAATACGGAAATAGTCGGACACTTCTCGTCAGGCCCGTTTAAATGGCCGCATTAAACTTGGACGTTCCTTTATAAACTTCGGTCTCTCGGAACGTTTTACCCGACTATTAATAATTTATACGTGCCGGAATGCCGAAGCACGCTGTAAGCGCCGGCAATCCGTGTATGAAGATCGCGTAGCGGAGCTATCGCGAGAGCGCTGCGATGAAATCTCGCAATCATCCACTCCTCCGACAAGCGAAGCGCAACTCAATCGCAAGCGCTGTCGCTTGCTCGCGTGTAATTTAGTTCGCGACATGCTCCATGAGAGAGAGAGAGAGAGAGAGAGAGAGGATAGGGAGAGAGAGACAGGTTTCATGGCGTTTCCGAAGCCGAGCATACAGCCGGAGCCAGTTAAGGTGAATGTCGTTGTCGAAGACCTATAGTCGAAAGATACACAACGCGCGACGAGACCGTCGCGGCGGCTGAACCTCTAGTGAATCCCGGTGTGCACGGTCACGATTCCACGTTGCTGCGGTATGTACCGGTGGATATTGATCCGACCGAAGTACGGCCCGGGTTTTGTGTCCCGTTTCCCCTCGTGCGATCGTGTACATGTCCGTACGTGATTCGTACACCGACGAGATCCCGGTTGCCTCTTTATCAGAAGCTCCTGCCAAGCTATCAGCCATTCAACCAGCTAGCCAGCCAGCCAGCCAGCGAACCAACCAGCCTGTCTATCTGCCTGCCCGCCTGCCTGCTTGCCTGTGCTTTCCTGGACCCCCGATTACCGTTTTCGGGCAGTTCGAAGTTTCCGATCAGAAAGCGCCCAGTTGTTTCCACATGAGTCATCGTCGTAATCAATGTTGATCCTTGCAATCACAGACGAATGCACACTGAGAGAAAATATATCTTACAATAAAGAAATTTTATTTAACACAAAAAAAAATTATTTACTCGGGTCTCAATAGTTTATTTACTTGCAGTCAAGTTAAAAATTTCTTAATTGAAATATTTATACAAATTGAACAAGAAAGCCTTCTACGGTCATAGCTAGATCTAAGTGCTTTATTTTTTACTTGTGTGATTTTATGTACCTATTTCCAATTCACCCGACTGCGCGCTGAATTGTTTTTCCGGTCAGTTTTTTCAGGGGGAATGGGTCTAATATGTGGATGCAAATCAGCATCAATTGCTATTAAATTGATTTCAATGTGATATTACTTATTTTTATTCGTCTTAAAGCTGTGTTATGACCGAAAAAACAATTCGGCGCACAGTCGGGTGAATTGGAAATAGGTATATAAAATCACACAAGTAAAAAATAAAGATCTAGCTATCATCGTAGAAGGCTTTCTTGTTCAATTTGTATGTATTACATTAACGGTAGAATACCTCCAATTTGAAATATTTATATGTATAAAATAAAAAAATAATTTTGATTTAAGTAATTTTTTTTACAGTTCTAGAAAATATTTACTGTTAAACTATTTTTATATACAAGATAATAAGATTTTTTAATGTAAGAAAACAATTTAATTAAGTTTAATAATGTTATTAGTTTATTTGTAAAATTATTACTTAAATGTAAAAAATATAAAAATAAAAAATTATATAAGGTAGTATGTCTATTTACTTAAAAGTAAATTTTTACTTAAACAGAACAAACAAATGTTTGCATCAAATATATTTAAGAAAATGTATTTTTTTTTACTAAAAAAATTTTTTCTCTCAGTGAAGATATATATTTTTTAATAGCTCGTAAAATTTCAGTATCCATTTTCTGCTACTACACTGAAAAAAAAGTCTGGTTATAACTACCAAATGTACCGTATAGTGAAATAGTATCAATTAAATATTTGGTCAATATAACCAAAAATAATTTTATTTTACTAAATGTTTAGTAAGTATTATCAAATCTGGTATAAGTTACTAAATATTTAGAAAAGTAAAATTATTTTTGGTTACATTGACCAAATATTTAATTGATACTATTTCACTTTACATTTGATAGTTATAACTAGTCTTTTTTTCTGTGTGTTAATCTTTCTAAATGAGATTGCGCATGCTTATTCTTCGTGTATTTTTTATTAAGAATTACAAATTCGAAATGTACAATATAAATAATATCTTTTTAAAAATTTTTGATTATAATTGCTGCATTCGTGAGAAATACTCAGATAAGACGTGATTTCAAAAATTATATACTTTGCTTACGGTTATAACAAAATAAAATTGCTTTGTATCATAAATATTAAAGTAATTGTTCTATTAACATTCAAGAGCTCCGTATATTATAGCCCATTAAAACGCTATCAGCATCCCATTATGTAACGCAATTTTACGTAGAAGGAAGATTGCGTGCTTAATGATCCCTTGCGACCACACTAACCGCTTGACGTGATCCTTTCTTTGCTTTTCAATATTCGCTAATCTGTCATTCGCGACTTATTTGCGCTCTAGTTTGCCGATAAATTTCATCATTATGCAAAGGATTTTATTTTGACCGTCAAGTTCATGGTAACGAAAGAGTTTTTTCTCTTAAAAAAATCTTTGACGTAATTATTATAATATTGCGTCTCTAATATTATGAACTTCATAATCAAAGATACACATAATTTTCCTGAAATCGCATTCCTTACGCAGAATCTGCAATTTCGCTGGCTATAATTTGTCACGCTCGCGATTTGGCATCGCGAATTCAAATCTATGCAATTTCGCTTCTGCTGTCCCAATACGAATACGTCACTCGTGCGTGTCAATATTTTCTTACGCCGCGCGTATATTCCTGCCTTACGTGAGCAAATTGAACGGTTCGGATCGTTTCATCATCGAGTGTCAGGGAAGACAGAGCTTGCGGAATATTCACGATGCGCACATTACAGTTCGGCGTAGGTAATCATGTGACGTAACTACCCCCTAAGTGTGCGCCCGACACCATCGCAAATTTATGGCTACCACCTTTCGCGCGATTATTCAGAAGTAGACCTTTTATTCAGAGCAGATTTGCAATGGAAAATCGCGAGGCACTGGCGAAATTAATTTCCAGAATAATAACGAGAGAAACATTTCAACGAAACGTGTGCAATGCCAAAAAATAAAAGCACAGGATATAGCTGTAGGTAGATATCGTCGTAAAAAGCAGACTGATGAAATAATGAGAGTATAATATGAATAACGAAATTTGTGAAAAAAATTTACTTTGATAATAGCTCGGTGAATTTGATTACATATTTTTATTCCACCGATCTCGCTTGGCTTGATTTTAAGCTTGACAGTGTGAAGTTTATAGCGGCAACACATATACGCACAGATTTAATAACACAAGTGTGAAAGTTTTATGTAGAAACGGATATATGTCCATCACTGAATTTATAAGTTAGCCAGATGATACGTGAGACTAAATATTTAAAAAAAATCGATACGTTAAGCGTTTTAACATAACATTCGTTGTTTCATACAACATTCATCGTTTAATATTAAAAAATTTTTTTTATTGAAGCAAACTATATAAAAACTTCACGTTAGCAATGTAAAATCATTGCGACATTAATTATTGCGTTTATTTTAAGATGTTTTACTTTATAATAAAGTGTCTGAAACATTTTGCCATACAATTAATTAAACGAATAATTACGTGAAAAAGGAACTGCGAATGTCGTTTTCTTGAAAGACAAAACTTGCACCGTGAGTGAATCATTCACGCTCGTTGCCAGCAATTATTTTAATTAACGATGCAACTTTTAGATCCGCAGAAAAAGCGGAATATATACTAGGGACGCTTCTGCGATCTCCGCGATATTTATTAGGGAAACTTTAGCGGCGAAGGAAAAATAGAATAAGGAGTAAATGCGAGCCGAGGGTCAAACCAGCTTACGCCAGGGGAATATTGAAACGAGTTTCGTGGTCATAAATCGTCTTATCCAGCTGGTCGTATATAGCTGCTCCACTTAGCAGAAATTAAACAGGAGATTTCCGAAGGTTTCTCGCGGCCTCGAACTTTTATTAATTTCTCAAGAATCACCGCGAGAGCTAAAAAAAAGAGACGATTCGAGAGAAACAGTCTTATATGACAAATTGTTTTTTTTTAATCTTTACTCCAGATTACGAAGAAGGGGAGCAATTAAGAACAAATTATCGATTAACGTTCTCACTATTTACATGCGAGAAGGGAATACTCTTCGCGTTTACGTTGAAAATTAAATGAACATCTCCGGAAATATATTGGGTAATTCAAATAATCATTTCGAGATAATGAAACCGAGCTCCAGACCGTTTCATCAATGCGTTCGCTTGCGTAACATCCTCGGGGATCGATGGCATAATGTCGCCCTCAAGCGCAAGATCCATGCGACACCGGTATAATTATTCCAATTAACTCTTCCCCGGAATACTCACTCGGGCCTGATGAGCGGCAAACGTTCGATTAGACGTCGGTTTCGGTAAATATTAACAAAAATTTGATTCATCGCACAATCAATTCGTCCATTCTACGCGAATTCCGCTTCTTTCCTCTTTGCGTGCCGTTCATCTCTTCTGAATTCTCATCGCGTCGCGTCGCCTCCTTTCGTTCTTCCTGTTAGATAACAGCAGCCGTACCATTCGCGCAGACGAGAGCGTCGACCCATTTCCGTCCTTCGCAATTACACGCAGCCGTTGTAATTAACTCCTTATCTGTCAGCACACATATAACGCCCCTGAAATTAAATGCAACGCAACAGCGCAGCTGATTAAGTCTGCGCAAATCAAAGCGAAGCTAATTTTCAATGCTGTTTATGAACGATAAGATATTTAGAATGTATTTATCGCTTTGTGTAGACTCATCTATAAGACTTTTTTAATTCACTGTAACTAGGAAGTTCGTTAATTTTATCCCTTGAACGCACTGCTGGAAATCCTCCTAAAATTCGATCGCTTGCTGTGTGAAGACGGAATGAGAAAGAAGATTCGGGCTAGGTGGAAAAAAAGTTTGAAGTCTGCCCTATCGACCAATATGATTGACTAACTTCATTGCTCAACTAAAATAAAATGACACGGAAGTAAAGTTTTTTCAGGAATTCAAACAAGAAAGCCTAGCTAGATCTTAGTGCTATATTATTTGTGTGAGTTTTATATAGACCACCCGTACCGGAGATTCGGGAAGTTCTAAGTTCGAACCCTGGCTGACGTTATTATTCGCAATAAATTCTTTACAGTTTTTTACAGGGGGGATTTAATATGAAGATGCAAGTTAGTATCGTTAATTATAAAATTATTTCTAATTTAATAAATGTGATATACCTGTTTATATTCAACTTAGAGCTGCGTTATGTCTGAAAAAGTAATTCAGCGCACAGTCTCGCGAATTTGAATTAGGTATATAAAACTCACAGAAATAATATAGCACTAAGATCTAGCTAGGACCGTATAAGGCTTTCTTGTTTGAATTTGTGTTAATACATTATCGGTCGAATATTTTCAGTCGTTTTTTCAGGAAGGTCTCCTAGCCCCTTTGTGTGCTTAAGGGTTAATTAATATGTGACCGCAAATTGAGATTAAAACGGATGCTCGGATGCCGTGAGTAAAACCTATTCGTTTTCTAAATTTAATTTTTACAGATTTCGAAAGATTTAAAAAAATAGATATGTGCATAGATTAATCACCTTGCTGATTTGCTTTCTTCGTCGAGACAAGCATCTCATTTTACGCCGTGTTTCCGCTTAATGCCATAAAACTTTAATTTTCACACATCCGCTCGAGAGTCTTGGAGAAGGATTAAGTCGACGCTTGTCGGCGCGATTGTACCTTAAACGCAACTTATTATGCACTCGCGATAATTAATGTCGTCGACGTGACAGCCTAATTAATCGTTCATCGCTCAAAAAGGATCGGCCAGAACAAAGGGGCTATGCACTTAACGTCCTGTCTGTTTCTGCGATAGCGAAGCAATTAGCTGGAAGCATATTCAAGTACTTTATACGCGTATAAAGCATCCCGCGATGTAACGCAATTTGTATCGCAATTTTCTTACTTTAACAACTAAAAATCTTAAAATTAGACTAAACCCTAAAGACCTATTTAATCTTTTAAAGCAAGAAAAAAAAATCTTATTCTTCGTTCGCTGTATTTTCTGTCAGTTTCTTAAAAGAATTTTAAATAGCAAATGAGATAGCTGATTAGGATTTTAGATTTAAAAAAAAAGAATCGAATTGTAAGTCTCAAAAATTATCAGCGCGAAAGTCTCTTGTTCCCGCGTATGGTTCATTCGCATAATCGAGATTTGTCTATTTGTGACGACCTAAAACCTTCCTTTCCTCTTTCATTAAAGACCGCATGTTGAGTATACAGGGACAATGAATAAGGATGAGCGGATTCGAATGGAATATCGAGCAGCTCCAGAGACGAATGAACGCTGAACCACATGGACAAGACGCATGCACAAGAATTGGGAATTGTATCGAATAGAACTTGTCTTGTGCTTTTTAAGCTTATCAATTAGCATTATGCGCCGTATTATGATGAAATTAAATTCAACTGAATCCTCATTGCCTTAATTTTTATGACAACAATTAAATCTGAATAAAAAATCAATGTAGGGGCAAAACAGGGTGGTGCAGTTATATTAAAAGATTAATATCCAAAGGATATTTAAGAAGTAAAGCTGATTCGTTGATTATGAAAACCTAGCTTTTATCATTATCAAACCTTAACTATCTTAGCTATCTTGCCCCTCCTTCTACTAAATATCGTTTGCAATATTACAGCTTGAAAAGCCTTGCAAGTTAATAATAGCTATTCGTAATGTAGTACTCTTGTTCTTATATTTAGGAGATATTGTTCGGAAGTCTCTCTCTCTCTCTCTTTCAGAATTCAATTTACATCAAAACAAATAAGTTTCAATTTCTGTCTCTTCGTGAACCCTACGTTCCCGAATTACATCGCAGCGATAAGCATTCTAATTTAAGTGGAATCTATTGCGGTAAAATTACTGGCAATAGTACCGAGGTAGGCAGGCAGCAGTTTCTCGGGTTACACGGGGGAATTCGGCTACGTGACGTGACGTTGCACGCGAGGCATATCGCGCGACTGTCGGCAAAATATAATGCGGATTCCGTTCCTGAAACTGCCAGTCGCATTGATCCCGACGTTTGACAGTCGTTTGGGCGCTGCCGTAACGCGATGCCGAAAGTGAAAAGTGCAATATCGCGTCTGGACCGTGCCGTATTACACGCTCATCTCGTCGGGAAACGAGGCGCGTCCGCGTAACGAGCACGCGTGGACTTCGAAACGCACGAATCGATTATGCCAATTATGTCGCGTTACGCATCATTATCACTCCGTCACGCGTAACTTGCGACCGATTCCAGATTCCATCTTCCCCGTCCTGCGATGTGCCCGAATACTTCGCGCGTTAACACGGCGTCTGCGTGCAAAGTGCCGTCAAAGAATTTTAGGCGTCCGTCCTAATTAGAGCCGAGGAATGAGAGGCCGCGCGTGGAAACGCGCGAACGACACTTCAACCGAATATTCAGCGAAAAAACTCCGTAAAAATGGCTCTAATTCGGGCCCATATTTTTCCAATTTCCCGCAAGGATAATTTGTATTCCCGCTTTTTTGAAGCACCCTCGTCTGGTCGCCAAATGAAGCGCGTTTTAATTATTAAGACTTCCGTCACACACGCTTCGCTTTTATTAATCTATTGTAGAGGAAGCACGGCGGTCGTGGAATATATCTGGAGTGGTGGAATATCATTCTATTTCGTATAATTCGTGTTGAATTCTAAGAATAACCGTTTAAATTTTGTTACAGTCTATTTAGACATTGTAGGATGGCTACTAGTCATTAGTGTTCGCTGTGTTTTTATAAAATTTGAATTCCTTTCCTCTATCTTTTTTTAAGGGATTACATCAATGTGAACGTCTGAAAGCATAGGGTAACTTTGGGAATTTTTAGTTAAATAATAAAATAAATGGAAATTCGGTTTAAAAGCCTTTAATGTTTATATCTTAAACTGCATAAAACAATTTTTGTTTTATTTTTTTGCGTCCCGATGGCGGCGCTGAAACTCTGCAAATGAAACTGTTTTTTTCTGACGGGTCTTCGCGGCTTGCAGCGGAAGTGCTGTATGCTTTCATTAAGGATAAAAAGCACAATTTTTTTTATATAATTCAGAATAAATTTGCTAGAGAAGTACACACGTATGTGTTAAAATATTGATTTTTGTAGAAATGGTGTATGTACATCTGAAAACAAAGTTTTATTTTCACTCAAAAAATTCAGTGAAGAAATATTTGTGACAAAAAATTTTTGACCGATCGTAAAAATCATGTGTACTTCTTTGGAGAATTTAGTTTAGCAGTTACTGTAAAGATTTCAAGTGAATCGGATAGAATTTGTTAAAGTTTTGCTGCAAGCCAATTGAAAATTTGGTTTCGAGAGAAGTGCGCTTAAAAATTTTTAACTTCAACTGTAAAGCTACTTAAAAAATTTTCTTCACATATAAGATCAATTGCATTTTATTTTTAAGACTCTAAGGCATCATTTATTTAAGACAAAAAATTTTTTTCACACTGAAATAACTCCTTAATACGCATCTCGTGTTTCGCCAGAATTAATTCGCGTCTGCATGGAAATTGCACGATCCTTCGGAACAAAAGCTCGTTCTTTTATTTATTTATTTTTTGTCTCTTTTTTCGAAGCACGTGGACAACGCGCATCAGGGGTTAATCGTGCAAGCCATCGCAAAAAATAATCTGTACATGCGCGTATGCCCGGCGCGGGCATTCGTGAATTCTCGCGTCGCACGCCGTCGCTTCCGCACCTCCACACACTTTGAATCTTAATGGCTCGATTTGTATTCACAACGAGGGGATGAATTTTTCATCGCTACGAGAGACGTAAGGGGGTGTCGTTCTCGCCGCTCTCGTCGGATGCCTGCAACTCGAAAATGACCAATGTCGACGTGACCAGTATTGTGTTATGCTGCATTCGGCGTGTATGCATATCGGCGGTGCTTTGGGTTTTAACGGAAAAACGACGATGAAAAGTCGACCTACAGTTTGGCTACACGCGTCATGAAATAGTTGCATTTAAGGAAAAGTGGTTCAACTCGTAATTACGCAGCGCGGTGACGATCGCGATGGATGCACGAAACTATGAGAAATGCATCGGTAAAACGTTAAACCAATTAAATTATTTTTTTTTAATTGTAAGTATTGAAACAGCAGAGGGAAACACATATTGAGTTTTTTTGCAATTATTAAAATATTTCAGCAGTCTATATCTATTTATAGTAAAACGAATATCTCTCTATAGAAAGCAAATGCTATAAAACGTGGGTTTATTGTGTAATTAATGAAGTTTACCGTAAATGCATCTATAAGTGCATTGTTAATAAAGTGTACGCTAGGCTGTGCTTCCGATCAATTAAATAAAGCGGCACGAAATACGTTTTACATGTCAATAATTAATATTGTTTCAAGCATGCCAATATTTGTCAGCTTATATATATGGCAATCGATCAATCAGCTTTCTGTCGTTAATTTGTTTTATTGGCACCATCGAAACGCCATCGAACGTAGATAATTCTATTTTGTTGTTTTAGAGAGTTTCAATATTGGAATGAATTTTATAAGTTTATTGTGTTTATCGATTTAAATAAAAGTTATAATATATCTTTCAACAGAACTGAATTTGATATTTTTTTGTATTTTGTAATTAATATGCGGTTTTCGTCGCAAAATTTTATAGATTCTATCGATATCACAAATATAAGAAAATGATGGCGTTTAATAACTATTTATGTTGACCTGAATATGAACATAATTATGATCGACAAAATTCTTTATCTGTTGATTAGATGTACAGGCTATTTCTCTTAATTAATTGTAAATTCCTTTTGATTATTATTGCTAAATGTAGGAAAATAGGTAATATATTGTATTAAAAAATCAACTGATTTCAGCCTTATTTAAAATAAATTAGCTAATTTCAGCCATGTATAAAATAAATTCGAGTTGCATAGAAGAATATTATGTAATAATTGCATGTGAGATAGAGAAAATCCAATTCGCAGGAATATGTAAATGTAAATTTTCACGGAAAAGTGCCAATTAATTTATTCTATTGTATTGCACATTTTGACTCTATATCTGGTGTGTACATTTTATCATTATGTACGTAAAGGATGCTAGCTATTCTTTCTTCAATTTAATTTAGCAGATATCGTTTTAATAAATTTATATTCGAGAAGAATAAAATGCGATATTAATGCAATATTACAGAAATTGATAGACACGGTGAGTATCGTGTGCTGATAGAAGATACACATTTGGTAATATTTCGATAGAACTAAACCGCAACATTTAATCGCCGTAATTCGATAATGCGGAAATCCACAAAACATTGATAATAATTGGATATATACTACGTGTTTCATTGGAAAATTCTTCCTAATTTAATTCTACCACTGTAGTTTGGTTTTGTAACCTGACAGGAAGTCAATATAGTTGCGCAGTTTTTCATACATACAGTTTTGACCAAAATTATAAGGCACCTCATATTTTTTAAATACTTTTAATTGGAAGGATTTAAACAGAAATTCAAATGTGAATTATCCATTGTTTCCAGAACCCTTTAAATTTATGTATAATGCCAGTAATTAAATTGAAATAATACAGATAAAAAAATTAAATATAAGGTAGACGGTCATAGCAAGATCTTGATACTAAAATAATATTTCATATGTTTTAATTCATATCGAATATTTTTCGCAATATTTTTCACTTTCTTCGGGATGGGGGATTTTAAAAATACCAGTTAGTATCAGTATTATTAAATTGATTTTCAATTTAATTATGTTTCATTTTCAAGAACTGTGCTTGAAACCGAAAATTACGGCGCGCAGTTCGATATGAATTGAAACATATGAAATATTACTTCAGCACCAAGATCTTGCTTGGCCTATCTTATATTTAATTTGTCGTATACAAGTCGCGGTCTTGAATCTTTAACAGATAAAAAAATTTCAGATAAATGAAATAGGTGTCTTGTAATTTTGGCCGTAATATCTGCGACAATATATCGATACGTACACTGTCTAAAAAATCTATTGATTTTTTTTCTTAACAATTCTACTCAATTCTGCCGACGTTGTATAATTCATAATTACAGTTTAACGATTCGTCGTGGGTTGAATCGTGAAATTTGTACAATCAGGACTGATTTTAAGTCGATTGAAAACTTCCGGTCTGCGCACCGCGTTCACATTTAGAATTTAGTCTCACTGTGCACTTATTGGCTCGATTCGACTGCAAGCCGGTCGGCCATTTTAGACTGTCAATTAGATTAATTAGGAAAGACTAATTGTTCCCTCTGACCGTCGACTACAGGATCACCCGTTACCGGGAATTGATCTTGGGAGTTCACCAACTGAAATACGGAGACTCTCCCCCGTTTGGATAATTTAGCCCCGGAGTTCAACATGAACGGCTTCTGCTATCTGCACGTTAATGCCTATTATTGTATACGAGTCACGTAACCCGGCTCTCATTATACCCGATAATAGTGAAACGCGTGTACAACACGAAAATACATAATATACACACGTAATATAATTTCGTCCTAATCTTTCACGTCACAATGAGAGCGAAGATACGTGTACAAATATGAGCATAACGCGCCATGGAGCACATAAGCCATTTCTAACTCCATTTAAATAAAGCCTGTGGAGCGTGTAGACAGTAAGAGAAATATTGCGGTAACGGTGTAGTCGACAATATTGCGAAAACATGTATTACATGCTTGCGCACGACGTTTTGTATCGACTGTTCTACGAATAATTCAACGGTACACTCGTACCGTTCTTACAAGCAAGATGCTTACACATTTTTTTCCCGATACTCCATGCAACAGTTTAACCGGTCGTACCTCTGTCAATGTTTAACACTTCGAAAAGTTATATTTCCTGCGAATTTTTATCTCACCAGACTTGAATCGTACAATCCAGGAGTAAAATTGAAGGGAGGAGCGAAAAAGAGACTAAAACGAGATATATTCGCATAAAACGTTTCACGGAAAAAGGAATATTAACGATAAGAGAGATAAAAACGAAAGAGATGGGAAGAAGAGATCGCGATATTAATGCATTATCAGATATCACCGGAGAGTGCCGGGAATTTTACGCCGGTAGATGTAATACGGGCCGCATTTAAGGATTAGAATGCGACTTTCGCCTTCTTCACTCTTGAGTTATCTCTACTTAAGACAGAGCCCGACGTTCATCATCTTATCGATGCATAGGATTCATAAAGCGTCTCCCGGAGGAACTCCATTCAAGGGAGCGGAGCAAACTTTTGGTAAAGCCGACTGAACCTCGAGCCCCGTATATCGCGGAGGCGAGAGAAAGGGTGACAGCGCTATGCCGCTAAGGCCGCGCTGATCGAGTCGCTCTCTCCTTGATCTGCTTTGCGGCCCACGAACGTAATCGGACGAACTTTAATTGCCTCCGAACCTACCGCGGCTAGCGACGGCGCGAGAGTGGGTTCAAAAAGTTAGCGGAAGGCGGAAGGATCCATTAGCGAGTCGATATTCCGGTCTTCGGGTCCGGGAATCGAGGGGCCGCGCCGTCGGGAATTTTCTCGTATTATCTCGAAGCGGCTATCCACTTATCCTCTCCCCTCCCCCTCCCTCCGCCCTCCCTGCTCCCTCATTTTCCCCGTTTTTCGCTGACTTTGACGTCAGCTTTGTGTACCCAACATCGCCGTGTTGTTCCACGGCTTTCGTTCGCGGGCAGCTGGATATCGGATTTTCGAATGGCTATCACGATGGATCGGGGGAAGGCAATCGCCGTACGCGAGATAACACATCGACGACTTTCTCGCTTTTCGACCGATGCCTTTCGGTGGACGCTGCTGCTTATCCGGCAAATCGGTCTGGCATACAATCGCGGACGGACTCATTAGCACCGACACTAACGCGTTGCGAAGCAATTAAGCGAACTTCCTCGAGGACAATATGTTTCCAAATGTCTCTGAATTCAATGGTATATCAGATAGGGCAATTCAGCGAATAGAGCTCGATCTGAACAGAGACACTTGGGTTCGCCAAATGGAGCATGGGAGATTGCCAATATGAGATAGAGCTACATGCGATGAAACAGGGAGTTCAAGCTTACGGATACGTTCGTTTTCAAAAAATCGCACCAATAATCTTGTAGGACGAGGGCTGCATTACCTTATGCACTGCGTCATGGAGACGAGCTTTACGAAAATTTTCTAGCTCATATAACGTTCTTTTGAAAGGTCTCAAAGAAGATGAAGTTAATCTGTGATATAAAATATTATTCTAAAAAATCATTTGAAATATGAATTATATTAAAGAAAGAGAGAGAAAACATGTTCTAGTAGCTATAATCGATTTCCAAATGCATTCGTAATTATTTTTTTAATAAATTAATTGAAAAACAAGAATGTACAATGTTTACAATAATAAGTTGAAGAATATTAAACCGATATGTGAATAAAAACAAATGCCCAAAAAATAAGAAATATCACATTTTCCTGTCGAAGCAGATCTTGATACTTTTAATAATATTTTTATATCAATTATTAAATACATTTTTCAGTTCTATAAACTGCACGTCGCTATGGGTGTCGAATTTAAATTTAAAACACAATCGTCAATTAAAGCTAAAAATAATATTTCAAATTAATTTGATTGTCAAATTTGATAGTGATGTTACAAGCATCTTAAAAAATTGTAAAAAACTTATTGTGAAAAATATTATCCGTATGATATTCACTTTTAAGTTTATCTTATTAATTTGTTAATTGTCAAACATTAAATGAATCGTCATTTAACGCCAACACTAATTTTTCTTTTCACGTTTGCCTCCGGTTCTTAAATAGCTAGACATAGAAGAAGCGTTATTTTCTTTGAAAAACATAGCTTTGTGAGCGACACAAGGTATACATACATTTGCAGGGCCGCAAGGTCGTATGGAGCGACGCAGCAATGAGTTCACGGGACGGCGCTTTCGTAGTTTCTACTACTAGGCACTTAACTGTACGGAGCGATATCCCGCATTCTGGTCCACGCATTTACAGAAACAGACGGGGCTTTGTGCGAGGGCGGGGAAGCCTCATTGCCATGCGACCGGCTTGCAGTTGACACTGCGCAGCCAGCGAAAGCTTCACCGTGCGCGACACTCAGAGCCCCAAAATACCCTCCGAAGAAATTACGTTCCACCGTGATGTTTTGTTCTCGTAAATGCTTTGTATTAATTTAAGACTGAGAACATCTTTCTCTTTTAATATTAATGTGACTATTATTTATAGGATATAAATAATAGTCACATAATATTAAAAGAGAAAGAACCGATGTAAATACTTTGTACAAAAAAATGTTGCATATAAACTAAATGTTTTATTGCGTGATATGACAAAGTGTTTCTTATAAATAACATAGTCACATTAACTTTAAATTATAAATAGCCACGTCAACTATAAATTATTAAAGATTACAAACATTTAGAGGAGAAGAGGGTAATATGGCACCCATTTTCATTTTATTGAATAACTTTATTAATAATTTATAACTTTGTTAATATTTCATTTTGAAACTTAAACGATTATATTCGTCAAAGTATTGTTTACCACATTCTAGATTTAAAATAATACAATATTAATTACTTAGGACGTGATTTTATAAAAATGTGATGCATTGTATAAGCGATGGAAGAAGAAAAATAGTATTAAGACTAGTCCAAAAATAAATTTAAAAAATTGGTTTAGTTTAAAAAACACAGTATTTTGTTACAAAATTATACTTTTTTAATTTTCCATCATTTAGAATTTTCCTGCGTTCAGAAACATTAGAGATATCATTTTATTCTTGTTTAACATTCAACGATGAGCATAAAACAGTATCTCTAATATTTCTGAACACAGCCTTCTAGAGTGACAATTTTCACATCAATTTATCGAAAAAATTGATATAAAAATTTCGCTTAAAAAGTCACGTTAACAAAATCCCATGTTATTGTTTAACTTTACATAATTCAAAATGTGTACAGTCGAATAAAAAGTCAAATAACAAAAAAAAACACTTGAGTGTACATACATTCGTGTGATAATACGCTCAAGTTTAAAAGCAATGAGGAAGTATGTGTAATTAAGTGCTAAAATGCACCTTAAAAAAGTTTCGAAGTGCTTAAAAGTAAAAATGCCTTATAACGATTGTCAGCTATTGTGCATTGGCATATAGCGCCACTAAAAAAATAACGGGCTACTAAACGAATAATTCCATAAGTAATTGTTAGAATTCATCACAGAGGTAGCCATAATATTCTTTTCTCCTCTAATAATTTAAATTATTATTAATTTAATTATTAATATATTTAATTAATAATTTAAATTATGGTATACACAGAGAGAAAAAATTGTAGTAGTGACAACTATAAGGGGACAACCATATAAATTTTGTTAATATAATTATAATATATAGTTAAGTGAATTATATTATAGTTATTGCAACTAAATTAATGGTTAAGAGAACTAATAAAAAATAGTTGTAGTATACTATATAATTAAGTAATTACAACTATTTTTTTATTAGTTTTCTTAAACCATAAACTTAGTTGCAATAACTATAATATAGTTCACTTAATTATATATTATCATTATATTAAAAAAATGTGTATGGTTGTCCCCTTATAGTTGTCACCACTACAATTTTTCCTCTCAGTGTATAGGTAAAATTTATTTAGGTAGGATCACGTGCTCATCAATATTTAAACTAAAATTAGATAATGTTAATTACAAATAGAGATTCTCAAGAGACAAATATAATATTATTTCGCGCACTTTGTTCCGCGCGTTTTCTTGTCGATGAGAAACGCCCGTCAAAGCGCCGCCGATTGACTTTTCTCTCTGACCGTAATGACGAAGTGGCTTAATTACGATCCCGTTGTTATTCATGCAAATTCCTGACGGTTATTGCAACCGGGGGAGTGCTCCATTATCGGAGCAACGTCGTTGATTTTCTTTCTGCCGCTATTCCTTTGCCGCGCGACGCGCGCCGCCGTGCC
>QKQZ01007250.1:0-14926 GCA_003595255.1 Solenopsis fugax | reverse complement strand
ATGATGTAATATAAACCGATAAAAAATATATTTTTTAAAATATAATAAAATCAATATAATATAATATTGATATTTATAATATAATATTATATTGATTAAAATCAATTATTAATATATTAAAATAATGAAATCATACAAAGCTAGATTTCTAAATACAATTCATGGAATTAAAATTATTTTTCGGCTATCATATGTTCGGTTTCGTGTACAACAATTACATTTTTACTAATTTATTTATATTATTGTAATGCAATAGTTTAAATTTCAATTAATACGAGTATAAATATCTTAGCACGAGCAAGTTGATTCGGTTTCGCGTTCTCTATTTGCACATAAATTATTAAAAGCAATTCCTGAGACACAATTTTCCAAATTTTGGTTGAACTGAAAAATTGAATTAAAAATTGGTACATGTATCGGAAAAGACGAAATATGTATTTAAATCTTTACATGATTATTATACGCGTTTATTAAATTTTATTTTCTAAATGTTACTTTTATATTTTTTTGTTGATATTAAAAGTTAGAAAATTATGAGAGAATTTAAATTTGAGATGTTACATGTTCTATCATATTGTTATTGTGCTAGTATCACTATTAATCAAGTCCCTTACGTCTAAATGTTAACGTTTTTCTTGGCAATGCGAAAGCCTCGGGATCGTGCAATTGCGGATCTTCACCGCTGCTATAAACAGAGACTACATTTGAATCAGCGGTGACACGAATTATGGCGATGGCAGATGAAGTTACGGACCCGTTACGGACAGTAAGTAGCATGGTGAAATTTCATCTTGCCACAACAACCCGACGACAATAACTGAACGCAGGTACAAACTGTCACGGCGTTTCATTATTACATGTGATGGATTTAGAAAGAATCTCTCAGTCGTCGCAAATAAAATCTTATACACATCTTATATGTTACGAGGCTTAGAAATTGAATCTGTTCGAATCATTGGACAAAAGGAGAGCTATCGATTGAAGATATTCGATTAACAGACCATTATCGTTAAGTTGCCACTTTGCGCTTCGTCATGATCGCCGTGTCCTATACCTTCCTCTCGATCCTGTTCTAAAGCGACCTAAGAGATCCTGTTCTAAAGCGTCTTACGGATCTTAAGCGCCGCCAATCCGGATAGTCACGATCCTCGTCTTTGAAGGACAGCGCGATCGGCGCGGCTAGAGAGACGATACTATTCGGCTCTCTTGCCGCGGGAAAGCTATGCGAACGAGGCCGTCTTTCGGAGACGTATAAAAGCGCTACAGCATCCCGGCCGTAAAGTATTTCTGCACTGTATAAGCAATACGCTTATCCCTGGTTTATGCCCGAGACGCCGCATTTAAACGTTGCGACGACTTTTATAGGCCTATGCGCGAATCTGCGCGACTTACGCTCAGTTACGACGCGCCCGCCGCACCGCACCGCACTGTTTCCACTTAATGCACACTACAAATATACGTACGCATTCATCGCGTGCGTTCGCAGATCACGCATACCATTGTGCGAACACGATGTTACTCTCTCGCTTGATGGTGCGAAGGAAGAGGGGGGGCAGGACCGCCAGCCCTTCGAAAAAATACGTAGGAAGAAAATTTGCCTGTCACCCATCCTCGGCACTGATTTTTCTACACAATAATAAGATGCACCATAAGCCAGTCAAGAAATGTTGTTGAATACAATTCGGTTATAACATATAACATGAAAAAAATATTATCCTGAAAATTAAATGATAATTCTGATACTGAATCTAAAGAGCATTGCATTATGAACATTTCTATGATTCACTGGTAGATAATAATGACTTTTAAGGAGATTTATCAATTTATGATCGATCGTACACTATCTTCTAATTGGATATCTAATGAACGGAGGAATTCCGTAATTATAATACGCCGTAAAAAGTGATTTACATCCACGTATTTTGGAGATCTTTTGCAGGGAGAGTTGAAGACCGAATAATATTCCTACCCCCTACTAGGTTTAATTGGCTTACGAAAAGGCAAACCGCGATTGGTAATTTATGAAATCGCTAAAAGCATAACTAAAATATTATCTGCGATGTAAATCACAGGTTATATCGCGGATGTTGTCAGATAGCCTTGACAAGCAATCTTGGTGCGCAATGGTACTCGTAAAAGGGCGCGATACTCCTACGCTAGCCGATGCTTGCGTGAACTGCGCGCTAAAGATAAGAAATTAAATGGAATTCTTATAAGCGGGCAGTAAGCCCCTCGTCGTGTCCTTAATGTCGCCGATGACGCCGCGAAGGAAGAAAACGTTCGTATTTTCTCGGATACCGGTTACAAGGTCCATGAAGCCTGTACGCGGCCCTGAATGCTAAGGCCATGAGAGAATATGTGCAACGCACATGTTTCCGACGCGATATCGTTTCATCAGTAACAGTGTGGCCGGTGGTAGGTCCGATTAATTAGTCACAGAATCCACCATGATTTTTATTCGCGCGCTCGAGCTGCTACGCAAATTTATACTTAACTCTGTCGCGGATACGGAGAATTTAGACGTTGTTATTTCATCAAGAATACTTTATCGCGTTTTAGCTTCTATAATTAGTAGCGCCGTTTGCGAGATGAGCTAATTGAAATGATCTCTCGCTGAATAGCAGCTTATAATACCGGATAGAACGATTGGTGCTTATGCAAAATTATATTCAAGTACCTGGAAAATTGGTATTAAAAATGTTGATGGTCAATCTGGTTAAATTATAATATAATCTCTATAAAAGACGACTTTTTTTTTACAAATGACGTTCGAATAAAGAAAGCAATTAAGGTTTTAAAAATGCAAAAAGTTTCTTAAAAGATAAAAATGATAGCTTAAAAATATGTACCGAAGTAATATACGTAGGGTCACATTAGAGCTTATAATAAATCTTGTCATGCCAGTCAAGAATTAATGGCGACACCCATCGTAATATCGTCGATGATCGTTGAAGAAGTTCCGTCACAAGAATGTGCCGGAACGTCGAACGCCAATCATTGATATATGCTATACCATCGTTTTTCTGCAGAATGGAAGCGAACAATAAAATAATATCGAGGCAAAACACAATATTGGAGGGGCTCACTCCCATCGGCCGTTCCGCGTAAATGTGGATCGAAAGTTTTTGCACGGGTCTTTTACTTAGATAAAACGAAAAAAAACTTTTGTAGGGCAATCCCAAAACGAACATTCGAAATACTTCGCTAAGTCAGGCTGAACAGCATGAGCGAGATGCATCGCGAGATTGACTGTTCCTTCTTTTTGCACATCATTGTTAGGATGATTGAGCGAACGAGATATTAACGAACAAGTCAACATAAAAATGAAATCGTGTCGCCGTAGAAAACGATAAATAAATCGCCTTTTCGCGATCATATTTTTCCAGCGCAAATAACAGTTTACTTTTTAAGAAAGAAATCACTCCCATTAGCGCTTTCATTATTCAAACTTGTTATTAGATCTAGATTTCGGTGTGGCCGTATAAAATTAGTTACAAGAAATTCTGTGATATTAATATATCGTACCGGACAGCTTCTTAATATGTTGTTGTCATCCCCAACTTGATTACATTCATTTTTCTTAGTCCATTTTTCAAACAGTCATCTGTTATACGTTACGTAAGTCTGTTATGTGCACTGTGTTTGCTATGTTAGCAACATCGCGATGCCTCGCGAGGTGTTTGGCTATTTTTTGAAAACATTGCTGTGAACGGACATGCGCATAGTAAAAGTATTTTACTATTATTCGTTGTGTGGTTGTCAGCAAAATGCTATTTGTGACATTCACATTATCAAAATGTTTTTTAAAAAAAAAACGCAACATAACGTACATATCATACGTGGCGTTCAGTATAGCCTTACACGGCATTACTTTGTTTTAATCTGTATTATTTATTCTTTATATAATTTGTATTATTTTTTATTACAGATCATGATGAGAAACATGTGGTGATAGTACTGGTGAGTAGCATTTCAGTTATAGGTAATGGTTTTTGCTGAAATCAGTGCAATTAATTTTTTTTATGTAGATTTTTTGCAATTGTAATTATTTTACATTTTTTAAATAATTTTTATATTCCAATTTTTCATCTTACCTATTACAAAATCTCCGTTGATATTCGCAAAAGAATTGCGAAATTGTGTTTCGCATGAGGAGCTGCGAGGCAAAGTAATCTTCGCAAAAATATTGCGAGATAAGTTTCATAGAAATATTGCGAGGGGGAGACAATTTAAAAAATTGTGGAACATTAAATTAAATATACAATATATTATGTATAATTCGCAAGTTTCGCTTATAAATATGTGATTTAAACTTTAAACTTTATTTATAAATATATTGCAACAAATTGCCATTAATAATATTCGCGTTTTTCATTTGTCATAAACATTTTTTTTTAAATAACGCAGAGTAGATCATAAATTTCGCGTCGCGAGTGTATTAATGTGAAATAAAGTGCAAGTTACAACGTTGGAGAAAATGCAAAGAGGATTTTTAAACCACTTCGGGATTCTACTGTTGCGGATGTGATTGCAGCGGAAGATGCATCGGTGGACATCGAGGGACGTGCGAATCTATGAGTTGATATTCAATTAGTTTTACAATCGATCCTTTTTAGCTACACTTTTTAGATTTTCCTATACATTTTACGTTTTCTATTATTCTATTATTTCATATAATACATTATTAAAAGATCATTGTTATTAATTATTTTGCATAATAAATTATTAAAAGATTTTAATATAAAATTATACATATATAGTAGCTAAAAAGAATAGATTATATTGCATGCGTAGTAAGTAAAATTTGAAAAAATTGCACTGATTTCCCAACAAACAGATGACGCCAAATGACGTTTAAATGACGTCTTATTGAAGTTAGAGAAGTCATTAACACGTTATTAAGACATCATTAAACGTCGTCTTGTTTGCTTGGTAGTAATTGCATAAGTAGATATTTATACATAGACAAATTTATATTTTGCATCATTGATATTGATTATTACAAAATAATTTTCTATGTATTCACGATGTTAATCTACGAAATTAGTATTACAAATTTTTGTCGTCACGACAAAGAAAAGCACACACAGAACTGCTTCTCACAATGTTATTTATTTAAACCTAGCGTACAGTAATATCTATGGCAGGGTACTGTATTTCTATTATATAATATATAGATCTGTTTTCTTTTTTTCGGTGAGATATATAGCTGAAGGAATACGATATTGTGTTAATATGAAAAAAAATACATAGAGTTTCAGTGGCACTTTTCAGAGTTCCGAAGTTCCTTATAAAAATAACGAAGAGTTTTGCATTTTTTACTCCAAGAAAACAAAAATGAAAAAAATGTGCTAATTTCGCGAATCTAGCACGACACCTCCTCCTCTAAAGTACAAGAAAATAATAAATATTAATATCAATAATATATTTGACAAGAGTTCTAATTAGTTACTATCAAAGTTCTATTACTGATTGCAATTTCAAAAAAATTCACACGATTAACATTTTTTTTACACTAAAATAGTAAACATACTTGGAAAAAAAGTGTCATGCTGCCTATTTATCGCAGTTCCAGTGACAGTTCTGATAGAGATCTATGCTACACAATCATTTTTAAAAATAGTTCTGATAATTGCATATTTTAAAAGAATTTTTTTGTATTTTAATGTATTTTAATGTATTTTTTTCATATTTTTTTCATATTTAGAATGTCGTGCCAACTTCCTAAAAATTTGGGAAATTTAAAAAATTTCAAAAAGAAATGCCGAAGATCACAAATTTTAAAAAGCAATAAAATGAGAAAATGTTACAATTTTCGATTTTAAGTACATGTAAGGGAGTAGAGGGGAAAACGAGTGATTATAATTATAAAAATTAGAATGCCAAAAAGATATAAATTTTTTATCTTGATTCTTTCAATCTATTTTTCTTCCTCGAATAATATAGTTACAGATTTGTAATTATATTTGCATTCAACAATTAACATTTTTAAATACTCTCCAACAGATTGATTTCTGCGCAAGCATATTTGTTACACGCAGAGTACATTATATAATTATATATACACAAGTAATTTATTAATATATATCTGCAGTTTTACTATATTAGATAGTAAGTTTTTTGTATTCGAATGTTTCTAATAGAAATCCCGGATGTTAACTTAATTCATGCTCTTATACTTTATACCTATATTATTATCTCACCTAACCGGTTAAAGTAGAGAAAGTTAACAAGAAGAATTAAAGCGATAAATTGACCTCATTATTATACGCCCACGTGTCTTAAATTGTCTGTATCATAATAACATTGCCGCGTCTAGTTTTATTGAACTCAGTTTTATTGAACTTTGTTACAAGCAAGTTATATCACAGCGCATTCTCTGTGTAGTTTCGAACACAGTTCTTGTTATACCGACATTACAACTACAATTTGGACAGTCGATACGTCTAGAAACTGCAGGTACAATATAATACCAACAGATTTACAGTTTTAAAGGTAATTCGCGTTTCGTAATAAGTTTCTAATATTTCTCATATTGTATGATTTTTTACCAAATATTGTGTTCAGATGTACATCTGCAATACGATACATTCTATTTCTATTTAAAATTTTTCACTATAACGAATTAAGAAATAATAATCATATCAACAGTAGGAAATAATACCGAATATCGGTAGCAAATTATTGAGGAAAATTTTCTAAGATGCCTTTAAACTTTTCTAAAATGTCTTTTTTAAGACATTATAATGTTTTCTGGGTTACAAATAATTTGAGCAACAATTGTTTCCCATCGATCGGTCTCCGTCATCTCCGTTTACCGACGATAAGCGAGTGGGTTTAGTTACCGCGCTCCAGGATCGCTGCATATGCCTGAACCACTGGAACCAGGCAACCACTCGTGCTCGTCTTGGATGCTCGATACATCCTTCGAAGGGGCGGGAGGGAGAAGGTTGTTTCTACCCTTGTTTTCCTTCTCTGAGACGGAGACCTCCGTTAGGGATGGAGAAAACTCGAAGGACCCGAGAGAGAGCCCACGAAGATGCGTGGTAGTCGAGCGTGAAAACGAGTTCACTGGTTATATATTTCTCGGTTCGCCGGGGCGTTAAAGTGTTGAAATTTCATTGAGGATCTAATGAAGCGCGCCGGATAAGGTCTCTTCTCTCGCGCGGGCTGTTTGTTCGTAGGGTGGATGGCCCTTCGAGATGCGTAAGCGAATTTACATGCTTCAGGATGGTTCTCTGTTACTCCGTCTCTCGGAAGACCGGAGTACTGGCTCCGAGCTTTTCAGCTAGAACGTTAGTCCGCTCGCGTTTGAGAGGGACCCCCACCTTGCATTTCATTAACTTTCCGTTATTAGTACTTTCTCCGATATAACGTACGTATTAATAGATTTTTTTAAATTTTATGTTAGGGTTGAACGATGAATTTAGAAAAAATTATACACCTTTTTTAATTTGAAAATAGATCGCGAGATTTTAACAATAGTGTTTTTAAATCACATTATAAGAATATGTAGTTGCAAATTATATAACGATTTCTTTTAAATACGAAAATTGAGCCGTAATAATATTAATAATAATCGTCTTATCTCTTACGTCTTTTTATGTTATAGTTTTAATTATAACATAAGATAAAGACGTCGCTCCTATAAATATGCTTAAAGTGCGGCAAGAGAAATGCGCGAAGATTACCTGTAGAACCGATCATTCACATCGCGTCCCTGTTAAATCGATAAAAGTAATTGCCGATGCTATTCTCTTACAGCAATTATTAACGAACGATTTATAATGGATTATCTAAGAATCTTAAGAATAGCTTTAAAAGAAAAATGGAACACTATTTTATATAATGTTAAAATATTATGTAGTTCTAAAGTTTTTCAGAAATATGAGACATAAAGTTGAAAAAAATTGATCTTTATTCTATAACGTAAGCCAAGGGAAAGTTATTCGGCAATAAATATATTATGTGTTATTTTTATCTGAAATATATATATCTATGATACGGCCGCAGGATTTAGATGGGTGCAACTTGGCGTGCATATCAGTCGGCTTCCGTTCTGATTGCCCTTTCGAAAGTTTTTGCGTTGAAATTTCACACACGTGTAACTCGAAAGCCGCTGGTGTAATTGTGAGAAATAGTACGCGACATTACCTCGAAGGGTGCTAAGTCGAGAAGACTCCCTCCGCCAGGTTGCTCCCGTCTTCGACTCGGCCAAATGGATCAAAGTAGAACTTTGCTGCTCTCGCGCGTCTTTTATCAGTGTACCGTCCTTGGGATATATAAATACGTCTTTCTCGTGACACAAATAGACGATCAGAGCATATGTTGGGAATACGAAACTGTCGAGATCCTGTGCGTTCGTCATACTCGGAAATTCTCGAACGCCCATTACAAAAAAAAAAAGGAATCGCGTACCGACGTATCGCGAATTATAAGGTTTTATCTTAGGATCTGTTCCTTCGAAAGGGAAATAAAGGTTGCTAGACATATACCGCATGATTTATTTTTTTTTATTAAGTTTATTTTATATATCGACAACAACACGTCATACATTAGAAAACAGAAGGTTTCTTGAAGCAAACTCGAATGAAAAGTTTTGTGGAACAATCCGAGAGACACTATGTGAGTGTGCCGCGCCATCATCTATGGAGTCGTATATATATAATATTGCGTGTTCTTGTGTTTCATATATGTCGCGTGTATGTATCTGTATGCATTTCCATGTGTTTGCACGTGTGTGGCTGTGTGTGTCTCCGTGTACTACGATACTCTCTCTCTCTCTCTCGCTCTCTCTTATCTTCTCTCTTATTTTCTCACTCTCGTTCTCTCTCACTCGCGTCCTTTTACCCTTTTCTCATTCTCTCCCGCCCTTTCGCGCTTCTTTCGCTGCATGTACACGCGCACACGTTCTTTCCGCCCGCCTTCCTCTCCCTCTCTGTCTTACTTTCTGACATTCCGCGTGCGCTCTCCTCTCTCGATGTAACAATACTCAATTCGCGTATTTCTACGGAACTGAATTCGACTCGGAGCAAGGAAACCACGCGAGATCGAATGAAATTCACAACTGTTTCTCGTTCGATCCCGCGTTTCAAGTTGGTAGTCAATAGCTTCCACCCTCCTTTGCGTCCCCTCGCGTACGTCTATTGTCCTTTTCTCTCATCCCTTTCGCTAAATCCTCTTTTTTCACCTGTCTCTCCCTCTCTTTCTCTCATCGATATCCATCCGCTCTCTTTCTCTCCCTCTCACTCCTCTCTCTCTCTCTCTTTCTTTCTTTCTTTCACTCTGTTTCTATTTGTGGTGAATCGTCTCCGAAAATACTATATGTGGTGTTGTAATTACAAAAAAATGAAAAAATAATATATAACAACGTATAACTCGCCAGAAAAAAGACGCCGCTCGTCCAAGATAAACGAAAGATTTCTCGATATCGGTCGCGAGGGGTGCAAACTTAAATCGAGATTCCAAACGAAAGAAATTCGCACGAGGCGCCCTCCGCGTTTCATCCAGCCGCGCGCGGAATTTCGCACGATTACCGTTCTGCCATTTTTGGTGCCTCTATCCCTCTTTCTCTCTCTATCTATCTATCTATATATAATATAATATATTTATATTTATATATATTATTTTGTTTCTTTGCTTCAAAAAGCGGCAGTGCATCGTCGTCGAATTCACTCTCGGGCTTTGAGAAGGGAGGGCGATCGTTCTTTCTCTCTCTCTCTCTCTTTCTCTCTTTCTTTCTCACACTCTTTCTCTTTCTCTCTTTCTCTCACTCTCTTTTTATCACTCTCTCCGTTTAATATTCTTCTAAGTTCAATTCGCGACGAAATAGTCTCGAATCACTCTTCGTCTCACGGCCGCGATATATATCTAGGAACGTCCGGGGTTTCGTCCGGTGGCCTTTCACAGCGGCGAGATATGAATTTTGACTCCCGTGCCGAAAGAGGTGTCTTTCACGTATCTCCCTCTTAATATTTAGCCAAAGATATACAAGAAAAACTAGCCGCGCAGCGCGTGCCAGCGATGCAACCCACCGCGCCTCCTCTTGCAATAATTTATGTACAATTTTACAACCTACGACGCCGCCGACGATATAATTTTATTCTCCTTATAGTTCACTTTTAAGTACACGAATAGGACCTAGACATCGTTAATTTTTTCATCTTTACACTATACTAACGAAATCTAAACGTTCAATTTTCATTTTCACCACACTAGGAATAATAAATTTTGCCGTATCGTTAGTATACCTTTATAGAAATATGCTTACAAAAATAGAATTTCGTGAGGCGCGGGAAGCGCGTCGCTGCCGGATGCGGGCGAGCTTATAGGAATTTCTCTTTCATCTTCACTTTGATTCGGAAAATAGCCTCGTGCTATCCCTTAGCCCTAACTTTTATTTTCATCGCTCGGCGACCGAAATACCGCGAGTGTGTGATTTTCTCCCATTTTTTTTGTGTGTGCACGCTCTCCTCTCTATATATCTCTCGGACGCAGCGCAGACCACTCGGACGTTTGCCACCGTGCGAATAATTTTTAGCATGTGAATTTTCTCCCTCGCTAACTTTTGTCGCTCGCACACACTCTTTCCCGATTTCGACCACTCTTACCTTCTCGCTCTTTCTCTTTATGTAGTCTCGCACGCACTCGCGTACGCATTCACGCACGTCATCTTTCTTTTCTCACACGTTCTTGTTCGTTCGTTTCCTCTTTCGCATCTCATTTTCTCTCTTACCACACTTTCACTCTCTCTCTCTCTCTCTCTCGTTTATGTACTCAACCTCACTCTCTTGCATCAATCGATCTTAGTATCCTCTCACTTTAATCGCTCAAGTCGATCTCTTCGTTTTTTGTATAGTTTGCCAAGAACGTATATGTGTCTCGAAATTGTGAACAACTTATATATCGTTTCGCTGTCAACGCATCATGTACATACAATAATACAATCTCTCAATCGCCGTAATAACGGTGACAATTATAATCACGATAGGGTAGTAATAACATAATGTATATAGTATGGGGGAGGGGGATGGACCAAATCGTCAACGAACAATATCAATAATAGTAGGTGGTGGGATGACTGACAATAGTTAATCGCAATAATAATAGTAATCATACCGATAATCGTTATAAAGATGTAATTTGTCTTTTTTTTTGTTTTCGTATGCACAATAACCTCTTTTGTCCTCTCTCTTTTTTTCATTCACGTGCACTCTCACGCGCGCTCCTAAACTTCAAGGTAACATCATCATTTAGACTCGTCATTACAATATTACATTATTAGATTACATTATATCATAATACGCTAGCGTTTATTCAATAAATTTTACATACTTTGATACGCAGTATGATGGTTTCAAAAACGGTCATCGGCCAACCAAATTTTGTTCACACATCAATACACCTACGCTCAGTAGTCGAAGTAATTTGTACTTGTAGCCATATATTATAAATATTTTTAGTAGTTCGGCCTCTCTTTCTCTCCTTCGCTATCGTTTCGCAATGTATCTCTCTTTTTCGTATCTCTCTTGTTCCATACGGTCGCCAGTAGTTCGAGGCCCTACACATTTTTTTCTTTTGATACGAATATTTAAATATTATTTTACCACCGTTTTCCTGTCCCGTTCTCTCCCCCTCTTTCTCTCGCATTCTCATTTTTTCCTCACACGCACACAATTCTCTCTCTCTCTCTCTCTCTCACTCACTTTTTCGTTCTCTCTTGCGTACCTTTTCTACCATCCTATCTTTCGTCACCGTAAACTTCCGATCTGACGAAATTTTTACAAATCACGGAAGTGATGATTCTCGTCATTTTCGTTTACGCCATCTCTTTTTTTTCCCTGTGACGCCTAAATGGTATCGACGTATCTTTGCCAAAAATATATAAAAAAGACATAATCGCGTTTTTTTTTTTTCGAAATCGAAACAAGCGTGTTTCAGCTCGAATGAACGGGAGCGCCAAGAACTACGGACAGAGGGACAGAGTTCGTTTCCGCTTTTTACGCGCATTTAACGTTCGCGATTTTGTCCCTTCGACTCCCCCTTCCTGAGAAATCCCGCGAACGTCGCACACGACTTTTATGGACCGCGAAGTGAAAGTCTAGGGTATGTCTTTTGGATGCCGTCGCGAGGAGAGACATTCACAATCGTGGTCCCGATCGCCCGCTGATAACGACGAGTGAAAATTCTCGCTCTGGATCAACCGATATGTCTCTCTTCGCGCGCGTTATCCGTTTTGGCGCCCTCGAAATTCCGAGCCCGCATCGAGATCGAGGCGCGGTCACCGGGCGACCGAGAATCATTCCCGAAAATGTACAATAAATTTCTCTCGGTTTTTCGCGTCACCTCTCGCACACAAGACTACTCGTTCCACCAAAGTACACACTGCCACAAAACGCTCGTTAAGACCCGCTCGATTCCCAATGCACTCGTTTATTCCTTTCCCCTCTATAACAGCTTTTTCGTCTTCTCTCTTTCTCTTTTTTTTACAATAACTTTTTTTAGAACATCCTAAAAACCACGAGAGGATAGATAAAGTCGATATCTTTTAATTCCTTTTTATACACCTAAACGTTACTTGCATCCATTACGGACGGGATCGCCGCCGGTGACCAAGCCGCCAATCGCGATAATAGGATTCAACTTCTGTTGACATTTCGTCATTTCCTCCCTTCATCTCGCTTCGCTCACGTCCTATCGCGCTTACATTCTATCACTTTCTCACTGTCGCACACCTCCGTATTCTCGCTCTCAACGTCGCTTTCGCTCATTCTCTCTCTTTCTCTCTATCTCTCTCTCTCTCTTTCTTGCGCAACTATCACGCTCTCACGGTCATCTGTTATCTTTCGCTCGATTTTTTCCCTTTCTCTCGTTACCTTTTTTTTCATCAAATTAATATTATTATCATGAATCCTCGCTACGAATACGTCGCCCCTTTATTTTTGTCTGCCGCATCTAACGTATTTCTTTTTTTTATCTTTCGAAATGCAACCGCGACCTTTATAAAAATGTACACTTACTACGTTTAATTGTCATCATTTTCATCATTTAAGATACAACAACATACTATACGTATATGGCTCTACAGATGTTCGCTTGCACTGTAACTCAAACGTGTGTCGTGAATATCTCCCGGCCATCCGTCGGCCGTCGGCGCCAAAATCGACCGATCGACGACGAGAGCGGTTCTCGAGGAGGATCGATGGCGCGCTGAATCGCGGGAGTACCGTACTCTCGTCGTTTAGGCCCGTACTTTGCTCTTTATTTCTCTCGTTGACCAAGAGGCATCGATCGCGTCGCGTGATATAACGTCGACGTTCGGAGCCGTCCCCCGTCGACACTCGATCGATCGATCGATCGCGCAAACGTCGACGGATCTTGGGAGTATGGATTTTAGTGTTTATTATTCTTAAATTTTTGTTTTTTTTTGTTTTTTTTTTTGGAAAATTAGGACCTTCCCGCGTGCCGAGTCGCATGGCCACTCGGACACGTCGGGAGTTCTTGTTTAGAAACTCCTACCCGCGTTATGCTTCTGTCGGGGTACCCGCAAGCAACACTTCCCGGGCTGCGCGATCGTCTTACATCCCTTCGCAACCGTCCTCACAAACAGTCGACGGCACGGTTTGCGCTACCGCTTGCTACCATTGTTTCAATTTTTTCTTTTATTTCATTTTTTTTAGCTTTTCAACACGAGTTAATAGAGCTCGATGGGCATAACGGCCTAATGAGAAAATCAGGATGTTAATTTCCACGGTGTGTAAAACGCACGGGTTATCGCGAATTCGTGGGCCAATTCTGCTTTCTCCATTTTCTCCACCTACGCCCGTGTTACGCACGGCTTTTACGACGTTGAGTAATCACGCCGTTTGTGTGTGTGTACGTCGTTTCGAGAGGCCGCTCGACCCGCGCATCGGTGGGGACACGCATCGATCGTTGCGATCGATTTTTGATTTTCATCAGCGAGCCGGGACGGGAGGAGATGTCCCTCCCGCCCGACTCTCCGATCCCGTTCCGCGGGTCGATCCCTCGAATCCGTAATCTCATCCGATTTTCACTGTGTTGCGAGCGGGCGGGCCCCAGTCTCGTTGACCATGGCGTGTGTGTTAAACTGGTCGCCGTGTCGCGGCGGCACCAGGCGGTATACTGTATACAAATATCATTAAGTTTTATCATTACAATATAGGATCTTTTTTCTTGTTAAGTTTATGTGGCATGTATATACGCATTGTCATGGGAAATGAGAACCAGTCTTATGGCGCCTGTCTGTTAAGCGCAGGCATATTCTGTAACGTAAAAATATATACATCATCTGTGTGGTATGTATAGTGCTGCTCTGTAACTCAAGATTTTACATCCAGTTAATTGCATCTCGTTTAAGTCCTGTACAAAAATGTTCAGCTACGCTTTGAGGCAGATTCAGCCCCGATCGGGTAAGCCCGAGTCGCGCGCGTCTCCCCGTAACTGCCGTGTCGCATTGAACTGTCGTCAGTAGTTCTCTAATAAAGAGAGATCCGCGGCGAGACGATTACGTGCTACGAGCGGAATCGCTCTTGGGAGCGATCCTCTCCTTTCTACGCGCGCGTGGAGAACGCGCGACCCAGTCTCACGGGGCAAGAACGAAGCGGACCCGCGGGTAGGTTACCATTGTTATTTTTTTGTTCACAAACTGCACGGCAACTAGTGTTCTGTTTATCAATTTTTATTTCTGCTGTTACGTCTGTCTATTACTGCTGGTACCTGTTATTGTGTTACGTATGCGTATGCGTGTGCCAGTGTATATACGTGTCCTCGTGTAAAATGTCTCTGTCCCGTGTCGATCAAATGGTCGTGTGAAGATGGCGTAATCCGTGTGGTGTCCTACTAGTGTGTGACCAAACGTCTCCCATACCTTATCATCGTCGTATTATCATTAAATATCATTAGTATA
>QKQZ01007248.1:0-11349 GCA_003595255.1 Solenopsis fugax | reverse complement strand
TTAAAGTAATTATTAAATTTTAATAAGAGCATCATTTTAAAATGACGATCGATTAACATTCCTAGTAAGTCATCAAATAGTAAATCACCTGCACTAAACATTCATTATACATGTGCTGAGGATGATAGTACAGATATATTATACTTTATAAAAGCTCGTTTTAGTGCAGGATAATCTTTTGCATCATTATATTTACTGCTGTAAAGATAATTTTCAATAATCGAGGACATATTGTTAGATTGTACTCTATTTGTCTTCCTTCTTTTAAAAAAAATTAATGTAGAAAAAAGTTAATAAGTTAATTAATAAGTTAATGTTTAAAAATAACTATTTGATGTTAAAAATTAACACATTTAAAATTAACTAAATTAAGTTAAAAGTTATTAACTTTTTAACTTTTTGTTTAACTTTTAACTTTTTAACTAGTTACTACCCAAGTCTGCAAATTATTAACTCCACAAAGAGACGTGTATCTTGTCTCAAGACAGACGGTATACTATAGTCGTATTACATCGAGTTGTTCGGATGATATTGACGGAATATATTACTTAAACGAAGGTCAGGCGGATAATTACATAGCCACACAAAAAAAGTGTCATGTCCGAGAGATTAGACCCATGTATCCCTATGTATTTTGAGGCTCTTAAACCGAATATGATCTCAAAATTGCGCCATCAGACCAGGATTTTTTTATAATCGGATTGAACAGTGCAATTTTAAGGAATGTTTGGCAATTTTTTGAGGGTAAAAAAAATCTTGAACTGATGATGGCGCAATTCTGATATCGTATTCGGTTTCAGAGCCTCAAAATACATAGGGATACATGGGTCTAATCTCTCGGACGTGACACTTTTTTTGTGTGGTTGTGTTATCGATATATAAATAATAAACAATTACATAAATGAGAACAGAGAAATAACAGAATAAATAGAATCATGTCAAACGAAGATATAATAAATAAATTAGTGACAAATCAACTATTAAAAAGTTTTTTAAAAACAATTCTACCTCGTTCACCGAAATTGATGCTATTACAATTTTTTCAATAATGAAAGATACGCATGGTATAGACATTCCGTATCTGTCTGTAAATTGAGACTATTATATTGCAATTGAATATGGAGCATTTCGGATATTAATCGTCTGCTTAAGAAACGTTCACTATCTAAAATTTTTATGTTCTCCCAGTCGAAATTGTGATTGCATTTTAGTCTGTGTTCAGTAATGACAGAATAATGATTATTTTCGTATTCTAATTAATATGGTTCATATAATTCTTGTTTTTAATTTTCTACAGGTTTCACCTACGTATGACGCATCGCAATCCTTACATAAAATTTTGTAGACTACGTTTTTCTTTAAATTCCCATGATAGTCAAAATAATTGTAAGTTGTCAGCAACTTGCCACAAATATTTTCATAGTTGTCAGCAAAGCAATAGAAGGGAGTAACCTCTTATCAGTACATTCTTGCCAGCAACAGTTTCTAAAATATAATACCGGCAAGTTTCCAACAACTCATCGGCATTATACTTATCACAAGTTATAAATGGGAATTGTTGCTGACATGTTGCTGTCACGTTGTTCACAGGTTGCTATAAACAGTTTTCAAAATATAATAATGGTAAGTTCTAAACAACTTATTGGCAATATACTTATCACAGATTGACTTCAATAATTGTTCTACATTTGGCTCGACAATAAAACCCACCTTTAAAGAAAGACCGAAAAAGACGCACGGGTTAGAAATTGTAATCTTATACTACAATAACTACAGAAAAATACTACAATAACCACACACGAATATTACATTAACGAGTAAATATTACAATAAACTTGTGTGGTTTTTTCGCACTACGGTCAATGGATCACAGGAAAATATTACAAGATTACAATAATCACATGTATTACAATTCCTAGCCCGTGCGTCTTTTTCGTAAGGGCAGCATATTGATACTGACAAGGAAAGATCCCGAAGTGTCCCCCTCCGATCTTGACGAGCCTTTAATATGTTATTGTACAGATAAAAATAAGGGACACGTATTTTTTTATACGTGCCCGTTTTCACTTTTAGGAGGTGAAACACCCTTTGAAAAAATCTGTTTTTTTTCTTTCGAAGCATATATCGTCACAACTATAAGAGATAGAGAAAAATGTTTTAATTAAAAGTTGAATGGCTTGAAGAGTACTTTATAACAGTGATAAAAATATTTAAAAAAAATTTTTTTTATACTTTCCTCCACCACTTACCTATTTTTTTCAAAATTTTTATTTCTTTTTATAAGCAAAATAAAGCTTATTTTATTATGAATTCAACGATGTATGACAAAGTTAGGTTCCGACATTCCCATTTTCCAAAAATAATTAAAAACCACTTCATAACCAAAAAAAATTTTTTTTTAATCACTGTTATAAAGTACCCTTCAAGCCATTCAACTTTTAATTAAAACATTTTTCTCTATCTCTTATAGTTTTGACAATATATGCTTCGAAAGAAAAAAACAGAAGGGTGTTTCACCCCCTAAAAGTGAAAACGGGCACGTATAAAAAAATACGTGTCCCTTATTTTTATCTGTATAATAACATATTAAAAGCTCGTCAAGATCGGAGGGGGACACCTCGGGATCTTTCCTTGTGAGTTGACTAAAAAATTTTTGTCGCATTAAATTAAAGGCAACGTAATAACAATTATCGAGCAATTTAATCTGTGCAATGATTTGTTTTAGATTGAGTTATCACGTATTGCTATCTGGATTTTTAGAGAGAACATCCTTCTGCATTTTAATATCTTTTCATTATTTAACCTAAGCAATTATATATTATGTATACCTTCCCCTTTCCTAAAAATATTATTAATTGATTTTTATTTATAGGCTCATAAAGATTTCAACAATAGTTGGTGAAGAACTAGATAATTAATAGAATGAGCACTTGTTCTTCTCAAAGGACGTTTTAAAAGATGTTTTGAAACATTTGCATATGGATCTTGTCGAAAAAATTTCTTGTACAATTTTAGCTTGCAGTGTGCTACATAATTTGTGCCTACAAGGGTTTTATTAGAATGAAGATCATAAAAAATATATTAGAGATGGAGAAAATGACAACGCTTTTTATGAACTGGAACAAGATTTATTTAAAGAAGGAATCATAATTGATAATAATGATAACGTTACACCTAGTCAAAGAAAGCGTAATTATTTAAAGGATATAGATTAACTTAACTTAAAGAATCTTACAATCACATCCAAGCAATTTGATTTGAACATTAAATGCAAGAGAACGAATAAAATTATTTTTGAAAATATTATATTCATATATTTAAAGATATATTTTTGAAAAAAAATATATTTAAGAGTCACAGTCTTTTATTTGAAAAAATACATTTAGTATGTTTTACTAATTAATGTTATATATTTTTTATTTTATAAATTATAAAAATTTTTACTTTTAAATATAATGTTTGGAACTATATTATTATTATTATTATCATCCATTATACTATGTTATATTATCCATGTTGAGATTTAGAAATTTTACCTTTGTTTTACGTATATATATATATACATACATATTAAATAAGCTATTTTGTTAAACATTTAACAAAATAGATGACGTACGGAATGATGAAGATACGAGTTGAAAAATGCGCCACGACGCATCGCGACGTCACTCCGCGCCTGCGCCGCTACGTGGTGCCGCCTGAAAGGATCGAACGGATCGACGGTCGGTCACAGTCGGTCAGTCGCCTCCGTTGCCTCATTCGGTCGGTCAAGCAGCACGGTACGTAGTCGCGGCGCGTTGCGGCGCATTTCAACTCGCATCTTCGTCGTCCCGTACGAGTTTTTGACTCGAGCGAGTGTTTCGAGAGTACCATGGAGTGTGGAGTGCCAAAAGTGAAGTGAAATATCGAGTGTTCGTGCCAACATCCGTCGTGTCGAATACGATGCTTGGTGTGAAGTCATGTAGCGTTCAATCGTTTCTCGCATCTTCTCCGATGCCTCGTATCCCGAGTTTTCGACAAGCGTGAATGCCAGGAGTGTCGAAAGCGAAGTATCGCGCGTTCGTACCAAGTGTGAATCAAGACGAATCCTCGTGAGAAGGATCTTGGATCTCGAATGTTCGAGAGGTGTGGCCGATCGAGATGGAGTTAGACAGATCGACCATTGCAGCATTGCAGAATTGCAGCGGCGAACGGTGAATCAATTTGTGCTCGTATCTATTGTTTCTTCGTCCCTACAATTCGATATTCGTGCCTCGTCCTCATTGTGTTCGCGTAAATTATCGTAGTACAGTGCAACAAATCAGTCAGTCGCGCGAAGGTAAGAACTATTTGAAGCCCGAGTACGCGCGCTCGGAGCTCGGAGCTCCTTTCGCCAGGTGTGCCAACAGTCTCGAGTGACGTGTTTTTCGAGGTTAAGTTGCATGATAAACGTGTCAAGAAATAAACACAGGTCTCCAAACACGTGAACGGGTGTTCGTATGCACGTTGCTGCGATAGCGTAGCTTTAGTTATTAATCGATTAATATGAATGAAAATGAACTCCTTGCGTTGCTGAGCAGCCTGCGAGAATCGAAGCAAAGGGGCGAATTGGACACCGACGAAAAACTCGCGCAGCAGACTGTCAAATGGCGAAATACTTTGAAGTACAATGTTTTGGAAATGTGCGCCAGACATTACAGCGAAAAGGTAACAATTTATTAACTCCTAAAAAATAATCTACTTCATAAACAATATCCATCTTAGAAATTTAAGTGATATTCTAATCAGGCTATAAAAAAAGCGATTTTGAATGCTTTTTGTTGTACAGTGCAGATTGGAGATGCTGACACTTTTGGTGGAATCGAGGAAAAGCACGTTGCGCTTTACTCGCATGGAACTTGACATAATTCTATTATTTTTGAACTATAATTTATGTGAGAAAGTGGAATATGTACCCCTTATTAAAAAGGTAATGAGAAACATTAGTTCTCATTAAAATTTTACTTAGATCAAATTTATTATTCTCTAGGCTTTGAAACGATTGAAAGACAGTCTGGTTGTTATGCGGAGACAATTGTCCCAGGAACTAAAAATGAGAGGTCATTACAAGGAGCAAGGTATTGCATCGGAAATGTATGAAAGCACCTTGGCTTTATCTTATCAAACATCTGAGCAAATTGAACGGGATATGAAAGATTATGTCACGTTTCTTGTAAACTTACGTGAAATTTGTGTGAACAATTTGTACCCAGATGCAACGTATGATCGCAGGCGGTCCAGCTTGCAGATACTTTTGCTGACACAAGATCTCGCACACAACGAATTCCAAGATATTAAATGGGAGAAGCAGCAAGCTGAGACAATATTCCAATGTTTACTGCTAGATACATACGAGCCAAATAAGGAAATGGCATACCAGATAATAAAGCCAATGAGTCCAGTATTGTTACACTTAGATTTAAAATCCTGGATTCAATTAATTATTGATGTTGCTCTTAAATTGGGTAAGAGCGTACGGCCTATAGACAGCTCTACAGCTACATACATGTTAAAACTATCCAAGCTATCCCCTGTTATACAAAATATACTTTGTGATTATTGCAACGTAGGGGACGTTACAGAAGTAATAACACTACAATTGGTATTGCTACTATACAGAATATTACAAGTATGTATAAAACATGGTATTTATTTTAATGTCGTCAAAAGTATAATATATAGACCTTATTACTTTTATTCTTTTTAGGAAGCATTAGCCTTAGCAGAAGAAAACATAGGAATGGCAATTGTTAAAAATTCTTTATATGGATATTTATTCTGCATAAGAAGCTTGCTTTCAGACTGTGACTTGAGGTAATGAAATATTGAATTAAAGAAATATAAGTTTTATAAATTTTTTGAAAAAATTATTTTTGCTTTAGAGACACAGGAGCGAGCAAATTGTGGCAGAGTACTATAGCTAATATTGTATTATTGTGCTTTGAATTGAATCATGCTGTATCTGTGGTGGTAAATAATTCTTCCCCGGAAGGACATTTACCAATGGACTTGAAGACTAATTTAGACGATGCAACATTTCCCGAGAAAGATACTATAACGCCACAAATGGTGCTACTTTGTTCTTGGCGTACTGTAAAAGAAGTCAGTCAATTGTTTGGTCTATTCGCCACCAAGGCATCAATACAAACGGATGAATCTCTCGATGGACTACTAACAGAGGAACAAGTGAGATTTACACATATATGTACATTTTACATTTTAACGTTAAATTAAGGGATAATATGTTAACAGATTGAGCATATAATGAAACATTTAGTATCGTTATTATGCGAAACGAAACACAGAGGCGCGTTTGAACAAGCGTATGTTGGTTTTCATCAATTATGCACGCGATTATGGCGATTAACAAACACGACTTTAAATGCGCTCCCTATGCATTGTTTGCACGATATCTTGGTAGGTATTACGGGATTAATGCCAGGATATACGAAATTATGTGCAACAAGGAGAAGCGCGGGTGTTCCGTTTATGATACAGGTAAGAGCAAAATAAAATCTTGTAAAAAAAAGAGATCGAGATTAAGGATATAATACTACAATGAATTTATTCCAAAACAGGCAGTGTTATCATCGGAACCAAAAATTCATACTAATTCAGAAAGCTCTGCGTTTCACGCAGTTATGAAAATTTTATTACAATTCTCGCAGCTTGAGAGCACAGTTAATTTATGGCAGAAAGTAAAGAGCATAATGTACCGAAATACAATATTTGCCAAGTACGAGCATTTAACCGAACCGCTAATAGAAAACAGAAACGACTATCACTATAGAGAAATTAAACTTGACATGATCGAGATAAAAACTCATTCCATGAATATTCTCAGAGCCTTGTTCAAACATTCTCAACTCGGCGACATGGTTAAGAATTATATTGCAGATGGTTTAATGGTCGCCTTTAGAAATTATGAAAGTGGAACGTGGGCAGTAAGTGGTACTATACTATAATTTTCATGAAGTCTATTAATATTATTTCAAATAATGCAGAGAATAATTTCCCAATTGAACTGTAGGAACGTAATGCCGCCACGTTATTGTTTAGCGCACTTATAATTCGAATTTTTGGTGTTCAAAGAACCAAGGATCACATCAACTTGACGACGGATAACAAAATGACAGGGAAAATATTTTTCGAAAGATATCCCAGTCTGTTGTCCTTTATTCTGAATGAATTGCAAACCTTTGTATCGACTAACGGTGCCATGATAAAATCCAACGTGCATGCAATTTTATTGCTGCTATCACGATTATATATTAATTATCATTTTGATGGTACTGACATTGCTTGGAAGGTGCTTATAAATAATCCAATTTTTTCGTTGTCTGTTAAAGACGAAAGATATGACGACAGGTGTGTTTCCAGATAAATGAATTTGTTAGTTTGGTATCGCAATGTGCTAAAAGCCCTGTACATAAAACGCGTGAACTTGCAGCTAGAGCACTGGTGCCATTATTAACAAACAGTACGGCCCATAATGTTGTGAAAAAGTTATTTCTCGTTTTATGTGCGGCACGAGATACCCGGATCTCGACAAACCTTACACACGGCTATTTGCTACAGGCAAGCACGAAACTTGACAATAATAGAGAATAATTTTAAAAGTAAAATTAGAAATAATTAAGATAACAGTACCAAAATATTTCAAATTAGAAGAAACATTAAAATCATACGGTTGTAATATTAATTCTTAATTAAATTATAGATATTAGAAATCTTGACGAGATTGCCGTCCGTCCATATACAGCTATTAAAATCTGACGTCACAAATTTTTTACGCGCCACAGATTGGATACTGAAAGAATTGGAGAAAAATGCCAGTGGATTTAGTTGTTTTTCTATAGCTAGTGTATACATCGACATCCTTCGTGAATTACATAATTTAGACAAAAATATGTAAGAAAGATAATTTCACAGATGCCATGATATTTGAAACAGACTTTGTACACTTGTACTAACACATTATTCATGCTTTTAGGATTGAATGTTGTAATATGGAAGATATATTGCATATACTGCAGCAGCACTTAGTCGAGAAAGATTTATTGAGAGAAGGACCAAGCGAACAAATGTACAAAGTGTCTGTAATCAAATTCATACTTTGCGTGGAAAAATATTCAAATTTCTTACAAACGGTGCACAATGGAAACAGTAATGCGTTCAACATTTATTCACGGCTTTTGATTGTGCCAGAAGCCGAAGTACAATATATTGCTTGGGCTACCGTTTCCGAAGTATTAAAGAAGGAATCTTATCGGCAAAGAAAATTATTGAGTACTTACATTATTCGTGCAGCTGCCGATTTCACCAAAGATTTATATAAATATAATCCTAAATTGCAAGATGCAATCTTCGATTTCTTATATAATAGCCTTATGGACAAAAATGAATGTTGTTTCATCGACAAACGTGAAATTTGTAACTTAGTTTTCAAAGAAATACATCTACATGATGCAAACAATATCTATTCTCAACGTGTTAATTATTTGAGATTACTAGGAAAATGCATGACGACGTTAACTCATGAATTAAAGGTTTGCACCTTATTTTACTCATTTTTAAGATTACTTTTTCCGAATTTTTGTTTTTTATTTTCATCCTTATTATATTTGATATATTTATTATATATTTATTATATTTGATATAATGTTTTTCTATACATTTTTATATCTATTTTAAGGATGAAGAGCTTAGGATGAAATACATACAGGACGTCTATAGAAAAGTCTGTGACAATAATTGGATTGGTTCGTTATGCAAAGATTTCAGATTATCAGTGTTTGATATATTGTACGAACTTTTTGAGAAGGACATCGATATCGAACATTGCCGTATGTGTGATTCGAAAATTTCTACAGTCAATGAAATTAGACTCGCGTAACATTGTAACGTAAAAATTGTTTCTTTTTATAGATTTCGTATTGGATTGGTGGACGATGTTGTTACAATTATTAGTCGACGATAACGTGAATGTTCGGCGTGATGCGTCCAAACTGATTTGCAAACTCAAACCGTGCAATGAATTAGAATGTCTCGAGAAAACATTATCGGTATTCTTCCAAATCTTCAGCGAAATGGTCGCTGATAATTACCCTGGAATAGCAATTTGTGCTCTTTTCTGCTGGAGCGTCTCATTATTAGGAGATACAGATTATGAAATGGACGAAACCGATGTAAGCGAAAATATAAGCGAGATAGAAAAACTCCAAATATATATACCTAATATTTTTTATGCTTATGAGAAAAATTGTAATTGGAATGTTTATCAATAGGTATTCAACAAATGTAGAAATTACGATGTCTTTGAACCTGTGAAGATATCAAAATTATGCTTCGATTTAATAAAATCGATAAGACAACGCTATTCCATTGATAGTGCGTTACCACTTGATGCTGTGAGATGGATAAATTATCGTTTAGGTACCAATTTTCCTTTATTATCTTCTTTTAAAGAAATCGTACATAATTACAGGAACAATCTTCCGATACTTGAAAAAAAATTGGAAGAAATTTTGGATCCTACATATAGGGACAAATTATTACAAGTTTTAGCATATGAAAAATATGTGTCGTTATGTGCCAGATAATCTGTCACATAATCGTATTTAATTTTATATATTACAAATAAATATATGCATTTGATGAAACTCATGAATTTCTCACTATATCTGGGATAATCAAAGTCGCAAAGCGATATTTTAAGTTAAAATTTTTTTAAAGCCAAATTTTAAAAATATTCTCTGAAAAACATATTAATAATTACAATTAAACTAACAATTTAAATAATAATTAAACAATTTTACTAATTAAATAATTAAACTATATAAATTTTGAATTTTATTTCTATCTCGAGAGAATTTTAATATTTTAATTTTTTTCTTTGAATATTATAATAAAAATCACATTAAACGAGTTACTATAATTAACGCTACTTCAGGCATTTTTAATAGTTACTATATTTAAAATTTTGTTCTGTTACGTTAAATATTCACTACGTGTGTGTTATTGATTTATTATTTTTTGTAATAATTATTTTAGTTTAAAGAAAACATTTTGTTTTTTATTTTTACGGTAATAACAATTTTCATTTTAGCATATTTTTCTCCATCATTTAATTTCTTTGCCCTTTTTTCCTACATAGATTAAATTTATAATATATTCATTTCGTGCAAAGTGCAGTTAAAAGGGATCCATCTAATTATGATCGCGAAATGTGCTATTAACTTGCACTTCAAACGATTTCGATACTTCGAGAATATCGTTCGTTGATATTGCGATTCTCGAAGTATCGCTTTCCAGATCAGTAATCAATTACATCAGTCATGGAACAATTCGCGGTGGATCATGGAATCGTATTTGACGTGTTCTATATTTTTCGAGATTATTACTGTGTAATAGCGAATCTCTCATACGACGAATTATCAAATGTATTTCGTAAAGTACGCGTAACGACGAGAATAACCGCATTAACTCATTATTGCACGCCAAACCCTGGCAGAAAAAAATTCTACACAAATTTAAGAAATGCTACAAAAAATACTAGAATTAAAGCACTTTCGTTAATAATTAAATTTTAATAATTTTGTAGAACTTTCCGTCAGAGATGTCGCGATATCGGCAATCTACCTTTATGCGCCGAATCCGAAATCCTTTTCGCACCAAACGACAAAGTTGCGTCCTTGATGCCAAAACACGATGCAATTAATTCGCAATCATTAGATACGTACACATCGTTATTCGATAATCAGTTATTATTTTTTTATACATTCTCACACTTCCCAGCTAACGAAAATGAATTGAAATACATAGAAATGAATTTACTTTCAAATTTACGCTTCGGATTTTTCAAATCCATTTGAATCCAAATATAATGGGGACATGAATCCATCCGAATTTAAAATGATGAATAGTGCATTTCGTATTTCAATCCATTTAAGTTCATTTAAATCCAAAAATACTCCGGGATTCTAAAGCGCGAACTCGGATAAATGGAAATAAATCGCAATTTTCAATTCAATTGACTTTATTTTCGTTTGCTGAAATCTGAATGAAATATTTTCGAAGATTTCGAATATCTCGCCGTGTTGGTAATTTCGTATTTCTTTTAATAGGCAATTTTCTTATATGGATATCTTTATATTTCCAAGTCTGAAACTATTTTCTTTTCTTTTTCTCATTTTTATCTTCAACATTTTCCCAAAAGTGCGGAGTAATTTATCTCGTGCACCGCTTCATGCTCGAATAATGCATCATGATTACTCCAATTAATATGCAACGCGTTCGAAGAGAAGCTTCGCGCGGTCGGCGGCCGGCGTC
>QKQZ01007228.1:0-10827 GCA_003595255.1 Solenopsis fugax | reverse complement strand
TTATTCAACATTATTAATGACTGTGGTATAGAAAGATTAATTAGCATTTGTGAAATATGTGTAAAATGGTTATAAATTTGTACATAATTCTAGGATTCCAACATTTATAATTTTTAGGATTAAAAATTATAAATGATGGAAGTTATTATACAATATAATACATTCTTTATTGTTTTGTTGATACAAGAAATATCTACAGTAGAATTATATTCATTACAATAAATGTTCTTTGGATAAAAAAAACTGCATCAGAAAGACCAGATAAATTACGATATAATTTTTCAAGAGTACTTATAGTATTTAACCGTTTTCTACCGATCTTTTTAAAGCAGAGATTCTGTCTGTAATTCATTAACAGAATTTACTTCATATTTTCTGGATAGATATCCTTACGAAAAAGACGCAAGGGATTAGAAATTGTAATCTTATACTACAATAACTACAGAAAAATACTACAATAACCACACACAAATATTACAATAACGTGTAATAATTACAATAAACTTGTGTGGTTTTTTTGCACTACAATCAATGGATCACAGGAAAATATTACAAGATTACAATAATCACATGGATTACAATTCCTAGCCCGTGCGTCATTTTCGTAAAGGTAAGAATAGATTCCAATAATACTTTGAAACATTTTAAATTATAAGTGTTGAAATTTATGATATAAAATTATAGTTTCTCTATCATTTTATTCACATTAGGAAAATTGATTATAAGATTATATTCGTTACTATAAGTTTCCTATAATTATGAAAATGGGTTCACATAGACCACATAGAATATCATATAATTATTCGAGAATCTTTATGATTTTTATTTGTTTTCTATCTAACTTTTTAAGCAGGGCTAAGACATTATTCAAGGTGGTCTTAAAATAAGATTCGATTATGAATACCGACCATAATAATAAAAACAAAAAAGGAATATAATTTTCACTATTTCTGATGAAATCTACTCTTCTCATTCATACAGTACTGAAATAAGAAAGAATTAAACTGACAAATAGAATTATTGCCACATTAATTCTTATCACAACATTACTTTTGAAGATAACTTGGCAAAAGGGATCAATGAACTTACCTTACAAGATTTATTTATCTTATCTTGTTAGTAGAGAGGGAAGTTTTAAGTAACGTTTCTTAGCCTCTTATAAAATAATCATTAGAGTGAGCTCAAGTTATTTAAAGACAATTGGTACAGTTTTCCTAGAATATATAAGATACGCGTGCAAAAAAATTCAAAACTCTAAATTATTGTCTAAACGCTTGAGACGATCGGAAGAAACGTATAAGTCAACGAATATTAAGCCATCCCATCGACGATGGATTGCTTAATTTATTCCACGATCGCGCTGATAATAATCGGCAGCCTCTTCTACGCGTATGCCAAGTACAGGCTGTCCTACTGGAGTAGACGTGGAGTGAAGAGCCTACCGACGCATCTGCTCTTTGGCAATTTCAAAGAGTGCATCACTCTGAAGAAGCCGCCGGCTGAAGTACTGCGTGAAATCTACAACAGCACCGACCCGGACGATCCCTACATCGGCTTTTATATCTTCTACAAGCCCATGCTGCTTCTACGAGACCACGACCTGATCAAACAGATGATGATCAAGGACTTCGATGTCTTCCCGAATCGACGATTCGGTTCAGGTCTCGAGAGGGACCCGATAGGCCTGGACAGCATCCTATCCATAAAGCAGCCAAGATGGAGATACCTGAGGAACAAGCTGACTCCGATCTTGACCGGGCAGAAACTAAAGAATATGATACCATTAATGGTAGAATGCGGAAAACCCATGTTGAATTTCATCGAGAAATTGCCGACGGATGAGGCTGGCCGAAGAGAGTGGGAGGTGAAAGATCTCGGTGGCCGTTACACCACCGACGTCTTGGCTTCGCTGACGTTCGGCATCAACATAAATTCATTCGATGAAAAGGAGACTGCCTTCGTAAAAAACGGTGAGACTTTGCGCTGAATTTATCCACTGCAGAAGCCTGGAAACAGCTTTTGCTTCACACTAGTGAATATTTTTCTTAGAATTCTTCATAGAATTTTTTAGAATTTCTATATAAATTTTAAAACTGTTTTTATAACTTATAATTTTATAATTTTTCAGAAAATTTCTTATATTTTTTTATATAAATTTGAACACTTCAATGCTCATAAAATTCAGAGAAGTTTTAGGTATTTTTTTAAAAAGCTTCATAAATTTAAATTATTAAATATTCTTAAAAATATGATATGTAAACTTTTTCATCAGAGAGGAAATAAAAAAATTGTTTACTCTATTGTGTAATCATAGAAATTACAAAAGAAGAACATACTATATTACTCTTATCAAATATGTAGGGGAGACCGGGGCTATTCGTTGCAGTTTTTTTTCTTTTGCGTTTCCTGAGTCCTGTATCCTTTAAAAAAAAAAAAGTTGGACGGTTTGAAAGGTTGAACCTTCCCCTTCACAATGCCGTTATAGATAAAACACGGAAATGTACTTGCTTTGAACTACATATAAAAATGTCGACCAGTGCCAAGTATATATATATGCCATAAGCCCGGGGTAATTCGTAATCAGTCCGGGAATATTCTGAAATTTGTGTTTTAAGATGAAAAAATGTAAAAAAGCTATTGTTAAGACTCTGTTTTATTCAGAAAAGGATATACAGTGTTATTAAGAAAAGTTGCACACAATAAAAAAAAATAAACACACAATAGAGAATTTTATTGCTTCAGCGTTTTCGGAACAAGTCAGGGACTATTCGTATTTCGTGTAATTACACCTGTTGAGTATTAAGTTATGTATTTTGGTACATAGAACGCGAATATAAAAGAACAAATTGTTCAAACGACGATTCGACGTTCGGTGTTTCGAATCGCCCTAGCGTCAGCTTTGAGTATTATTGCGAATGGTCTATAAAAAATAGACATCACACAGCAAAAAGTAAACACGAAATGTTTCAAATACATTCAACTGGACACGATTCATTCAAAGTTTTCAAAAAGAATCTTATTTGTCTTACTTAAATTTTGAAGAAATGCTGACTGTCAGAAATTACTTCGACTGTCGCAAAACACATTTTTTACTGCCACGACTTCAATATGACGTCGTCGCCAACGAAACTTTATTAGCAACGTCATTACATTAGGACGCGTTTACAGTATTTAAAGTAAATTTTTAACATATACCCATACAAAGATATTTCCATTTTTACGAATTACCCCACCTACGAATAGCCCTGGTCTCCCCTATATGTATAATTATCATACATAAAATTATACACATTACGCATTTTCAGGTATGAAGGTCTTCAGAGGATTCATACGCGGCATTACATTCATTATCCTCTTTTTCTTTCCCGAATGGGATTTTTTAGTTGCACCATTCATTAAACAACCCGCAAATTATTTTCGCGAGATTTTCTGGGACTCCATGAACAACAGGGAAAGGCTAGCGTTCAAGAGAGGAGATATGATAGATTCTATGTTGGCGCTCAAAAATGGAGAACAAAATCCCATTTATAGTAAGATAGATCCACATTCTATAACATTTAAACAATTATATTATTGTGCAGCAATTGTACGTAATATAACGATACTTTGTCATTAATATTGAAATTTAATATATTTTTGCTGTATCGGACTCAAAATATTAAGAAAGCTATAAAAGATCATCACGACCTGTAGGCATTAATACCATCGTTTAATCATTTAATTATTGTCGTAGAGTTCAAAGGTGACAATTTACTGGCACAATCCACTAGTTTGTACATCGCCGGATTCGAAGCTAACTCGACTGCAATTGCTTTTGCCTTATACGATCTGGCGCGTCACCCGGAGCATCAAGACACTTTATACAATGAGATGCAGACACACTTGTCCGGAGAAGAATTAACCATAGATCTGATCAATGAGCTATCTTTCTTGGACAGCGTTATAGCTGAATCGTTGAGACTACACCCTCCTCTACCCGTTACTGATAGAACAGCTACAAGGAATTACGAGGTGAGTAACACAAGTGACTGAACAGATCTTACTGCATGTCCTTTCCTCGATTTCCTTGACTGTTACATACATTTATGTCATTTTCAGTTGCCGGGCACTGAATTAATAATCGAAAAGGATGTTTCAGTGTATGTTTCTATAAATTCGACGAATCAAGATCCTAAATATTTTTCCAATCCGCAAGACTTTATTCCGTTAAGAACTAAGAATAGAGAGGATAAAAAGTTTTACGAATCGTTGGCATTCGGTATTGGACCCCGATCATGTATAGGTAAGTTATAAAATATATAACACGGAAAACATGCTATCATCTTTCTTTTTTTTATATGTAGGGGAGATAGGGGCAATTCGTTAGGGGGGGGGATAATTCGTAAAAATGGAAATATCTTTGTATGGGTATATGTTAAAAATTTACTTTAAATACTGTAAACGCGTCCTAATGTAACGACGTTGCTAATAAAGTTTCGTTGGCGACGACGTCATATTGAAATAGTGGCAGTAAATAATGTGTTTTGCGACAGTCGAAGTAATTTCTGACAGTCAGCATTTCTGCAAAATTTAAGTAAGATAAATAAGATTTTTTTTTAAACTTTGAATGTATCGTGTCCAGTTGAATGTATTTGAAACATTTCGTGTTTATTTTTTGCTGTGTGATGTCTATTTTTGTAGACCATACGCAATAATGCGCAAAGTTGACGCCAGGGCGATTCGAAACACCGAATGTTGATTCGTCGTTCGAACAATTTTTTCTTTTATATTTGCGTTCTATGTACCAAAATACACAATTTAATACTTAACAGGTGTAATTACACGAAATACGAATAGTCCCTGACTTGTTCCGAAGACGCTGAAGCAATAAAATTCTCTATTGTGTGTTCATTTTTTTTATGTGCAACTTTTCTTAATAATATTATATATTCTTTTCTAAATAAAACAGAGTCTTAATAACAGCTTTTTTACATTTTTTTCATCTTAAAACACAAATTTCATAATATTCCCGGACTGATTACGAATTACCCCGGGTTTGGGGTTATTCGAAATACTTGGCACTGGTCGACATTTTTATATATAGTTCAAAGCAAGTACACACACACTTTTCCGTGTTTTATCTATAACGGCATTGTGAAGGGGAAGGTTCAACCTTTCAAACCGTCCAACTTTTTTTTTAATGAATACAAGACTCAGGAGACGCAAAAGAAAAAGAAACGTAACGAATTGCCCCGATCTCCCCTATACTTATATTGCAAATTTATATGGCAATATGTATTGAATTTCAGCACAGAGATTTGCTCTATTAATTGTAAAAGTGGCATTAATTACGATCCTCTCCAATTACACTATGTCTTATGAAACGAATGAAAAACACACGTCAAGTGACAATGATGCTATTCACGTATTTACATATGCGGCTGATGGTCTGTATGTGAAATTCAAGAAACGTAATTATGAATAGCGTTTTTTACTTAAAAGCCCCCTCTGACTTAATAAGTGTACCCAAGTTGTCATAGTTCACAAATAGCGCTAATAAATTTTCTTGTGTTACAATGCGGAATTAAAATATTAAGAAAGAAAAAAATATTTAAGACTTTAGAAATGAGTAAAATATCAAATCTGTCAAATTACTGTTTATGAAGTAAACCGCTAAACGCAAGGAAATTAAGCCATTTGTTGATAGTATTTTTTGGAGAACATATTGAATCAAATGGGGCTGCTTAAAAATCAAGCAGAAAAGATACTAAAAAAACACGAAAAGTTACACAAGATTGTATATTTACAAATGTATAACAGAATATATCTCTTTAAATAGTACAATACCTTACAATTGTTTAAAAAAACTATTGTTACATACATGTCTTTTATAAGTAAGTATGAAAGGCGTACGATTTCTATATTCAGGTAACTATGCATTATATAAAATATCCATCGTACATGAATTTTGGATCATGTATTTGTATTTGTCCATTATTTGTGCCTTCCTAAGATGGTACTTAATTATATATTCGATTTGCCGTGATTCACCGTTTGCACAATTTTATGCAAAATCAACATCGAAAAAAATTAAATTAAATTAGATTATATTAGATTATATATCATAATGCATGCTAATACACTCTCGCAAAAGAAATATTTAATTTCTATATATGTGCATGTATTTTGTATCATACTATTAAATATAGTATACTATTTTGCGAGGTCAACAGTCTTATACTGTTAACATTTAAGAGGAGAAATAGATTCTGAAAGATATTTTTGAACACTTTATATGCATGAATGACGAGATTTTCAATTACGTGTTGTAGCATAACTTAAAGTTTCGTCTCGTGCTTCACTCGTGTTCTGAATAATTGACCCGATCGAAGGACACCATGAGAATTGCTCAAATAACAATTGTTAGACGTAACGTTAGACACGCCGCACTCGGCATTAGGTTCAACGGCGCCGTTCTCTCTATTATTTTCGTATACGTGACGCCTCTGCAAAATTTCATCATAGTTATGACCATGATTGGCCTTTGTTTGCATTTGCACCTCCGAGTCTGTTTCATCCTCGTTGTCAGCACTGTCTACATCGCCTGAAAAGAAATTACTATCAGTATTAATAAAAGCATGGTCCATAATTGATTTATTTGAATTGTCTTATAAACATTTCTGCCATGTAATACAGATTATTAACTACAATAGATAAAAAGTATACTCACCGTCAGAGCTGTTGGTGGACGGCAAGTAAAAGCGCGAAGAAGATATTTTATTATTCCCCACACGGCGCTCTCGTTCTCTTACGCTATTGGGATTATACTTGAACTCGCGGGGTAGTGTGTAACTTCTTGGTAACGAGACTTGGCTACCTTCCATGTCGCTGACTTCCGCCTCTCCATCGCCTTCGCCTTTGGAACTTTCTTCGACGCCATTCTGATTCGCATGTAATCTGATGAAATGGAATTTCAATCGAAAACTCATCCAAATACAGTTGTTCGGACGTTCGATCGAGCTTTTATTACCTGTGACCGAGATGTCCAGGCGGTGACCAATGGGGATAATGATGCGGAAGGCATCGTGGTGCTAACAGTATTTCCGGCGTGTCCGCTCGTTCTCGTTGAGGTACCACTCTCCACGGATTTAAGGGATGCGAGTTAGAATAATACGGGGAGGAAAGCGGCGATGGTAAAAGGCAGTGCATTTTCACGGGCGGCCAGGACGACAACGCGCTACCGCCGTTCTGCTCGGAGAACGAAGGCGGAGACGTGAATAACGGGGAACTTGGGGAGGTGTGCAGTTTCGTGTTCGGCGGTGGTTGCTGATTAGACGCGGAAGGAGAGGACGAAAAAGAGGACGTGGAAGCGGATGGAGGTGGGAACAATTTACCTTCCTTGATCTCCTCCTGTATCGCTCGCAGTTCCCGTAGCTGCTGCTGTTTCTTCTCCTTTAGCTTCTCACGTATTAATGTGACGTTCAATGAGCCTCCAATCGCCATATCAATCTCATCTTTGCGCTCATTGGAACCATCGTTCTGTATCGGAAGATTAATTACAGAGTAATGCGATGTTTTGAGATGATTAGGAATTAGATTCACGAGTATCTACCTGTACTATATTAGAGGCTAAGGGCTTTTTCCAAAACGGAATCAACTGCCGTGATCCATTGCCCATGTTGAGCCATTGTTTTGAGTCACCTATCGCCGCTACGGAATTCATCACCGTTTGCGATTGCGGCGGCGGCGGCGGGACGAAGCTCGTCGGTTTCTTCTTCTTGCGATTCGGATTTACGACCGTTGGATTCGCGAAACGGCAATTGAATACACCTGGTATACCACCATTACTTAATTTAACTTTTCTCATACCGATGCTAATGTTAACCTTCTTCCCTCCGTTGTAATCAATCTGCTTTTCTTCCGCATTATCCTGAAAGTTCAAAAAATTGTATGAAGATGCTTCCGAGGAGAGAAATCTGTTTCGTATCATACCTGATTGGATAGGGTGGTGAGATTCGAACCGGTCATTCTTCCACCAGCCTCGTACCTCAATCTTCTAACATGAAAAAATCTGTAACAAGAAAGAACAATGTAATGCAATATTAATAACTAGTATTAATCAAATAAAATTGAAAATAAAGTAAAAAGTAATTTCGACGAATACGAGTCAGACGCGGTAAACGATGCGCAAAGAGAGGTGATCTCAAAAAATTATGCAATCACATTGATTTAGATGATATAAATTTAATATAATATAACGTTTCGGCTCTAGCTTCGAGCCATCTTCAGATATAAAAAAGGCTTCAAAATAATAAGAGCCGCTGGTAATGAGGCTAAGAGCTTCCTCGTAGAGATGTTACAAAACATACCTTGCTGAAAAACTTGTATGTTTTGTAACATCTCTACGCGAGGAAGCTCTCAGCCTCATTACCAGCGGCTCTTATTATTTTGAAGACTTTTTTATATCTGAAGATGATTCGAAGCTAGAGTCGAAACGTTATATTATATTAAATTTATATCATCTAAATCAATGTGATTACATAATTTTTTGAGATCACCTCTCTTTGCACATCGTTTACCGCGCCTGACTTGTATTCGCCGAAATTACTCTTTGTTTTATTTACAATTTCACAAGTCGTATTTCTTATATTTAAATAAAATTGAATATCATGCTTACCTATAATAAAGACCCATAAAAAACATGCCACCGAAAAATAAAGCTAGTAGAATAAGTACTAAAGTAACTGGATGTAGATGATGCCGAGGAGACAGAAGATCGGCACGATTAACACCAGCTGTCCACACGCCGATGAGTAAACTGTTCTCCAAGAACATTACAGTGTAAAATATCACCTGAGAAGATACAGAAACGTAACATTAGCATAATACAGTTGAAAGAATCGTCGCTATTGAAAAAAGTTGTCCTGCTACTTACCATTTTTTGACGATGATTCATCTCGTGTAGATTAACATATGCGAATATATATACAAAAGCGAGGAGGGAAGCGAGGAAGGTCTTCCTAAGAAGAGGGAGACGCTCGCCACCATGGAAGAGTCCGTCCGGTGTGAGCAGCAACCACGTCAGCATGGACAGCCAGTGGAGAGCCATCACGATCAGCAGCCACTGTCCACCGTACAGCGAAGCGTACGCGACCAATACCCCGACGCGAGCACTCACTGTCCCCAGACGCCAGAATAATTGTGCCAACACGCCCAGCCATGTTAGCACTAAGCGTTCTAGATTACGCAAACGCGCGGCACCCTTGCTGAAACTGGCGACCGCCCAGCACACGCTCCACAGGGAGAGTCCCGCCGACACTATTGTCAGCTCCTCCAATTTACCGCCGTCTTTGCCACCGCTCTCCTTTAGTTTCCCGGCTTCTGTTTCACCGCCGTCGGTAGCGCCGAACAAGACGTACAGCTGCAGAAGTAGCATTGGAGCGGCCTCACAAAATGCGTGTATCAGCCGTAATACACAGAGCTCCCGCACCTAAGATGATGAAATTCACGTAATAAAACGAAAGAGATGGGGGAAGAGGAACTTCTTTCTTTCAAAACTACGTACCTCGTGCTTCACGTAAGTTAAATTGACTGGGATAAATAACTTGAAGTATCTCCATAGTACGCCGACCTGGGTAGAGTGGAGTAATAGAACACAGCCTATGGTCCAGTTGCCGATTCTCTTCACTGGATTTACGTGACAATTGTTTGGTGCACTGTTCGTTAATTTGCCTCTAGCTCCCCAAAGATACCATCGCAAACTAACGATCTGCAAAAGTAATTATATAAATTACCAACAATAATGACAATATAAAATTTATTCTTTCAGATACAAACCTGAGAAATCAATAGAGAAGTTGCTATAAAAGTGATGCTTAATGGAAACAGTATGGGTGTTGCTGTTGCTTGATGGGCAAGGGCAAATACCATTGCAAAATCAAAGACAACATCGCAGAAATAGGATGCTAATGAAATAATGTTAAATAATACATCGCACAGGGGCAAAAATTCGTGCTGATGTTGTGGTTGATGACACTGGGCCATAATGGGCTTTTATTGCCCATTTGGAATATTTAGCAATTTTTTATTTTACTTTTATCAATCTACTTTCCCCCTCCTGCAAATAAAATATTACATATATTAAATTATAGTAATGAATAAAAGGAAAACAATACATTTTTTTATTTTTAACAAAATTTATATTTTTATTTGAACAAAATTTATTCCCTCCAAGGAGGAAAATATCAATTCAATCAATAAACAATAAATTAAAAAATAAAGTTTATATAGTTTTATATTTTTCTTTCATCTTTGCACAAATTCTCTCTTTAAATTTTATAAAATAAATATAATACTCCTCTCTTATAATTACTCTAATCATACAATAAGTCTCATAAAATTCTTTTATATAAATAAAAATTAATATGTGTCTCTCAATAATTTTAAATGTATAAAATTGAAAATTGTGCATTGTTTCACAGTCAGAAATTACCAATAGGAATTTCGTGATGAGACGGCTATAAACAAGCCACGACGTACGATGTCACAGGCGGGCTCATTTGTCCGTTATGCGCCGGGGTCAAACTGAACGTCGCTCTCGCGAGACGTCGCGAGGTCTGCGCTTGCCCTGCGCCGCATTCAAAACGCATTCACAACCCACGGGACACCACTCTCATCGACGTCGGGACGCGCGCACGGACGAATTTTTAAAGGCCAGCGCAACGAGGCAGACGCGCAACAATGTCGGCGCGTATAGCGCAGCGTGGGATCGCGCGCTCGCTCAGCGCATTCCGCGCGTGTCATTGACGAGAGCAGCGATCACAAAAATCACTCTCCCGATCCGGATGC
>QKQZ01007224.1:3565-16321 GCA_003595255.1 Solenopsis fugax | reverse complement strand
AGTGGAACAGGTAATAGCGACGTGAACGTCGCAAGCGTTGTGAGCGCCAAGTGGAACGCACCCTATATCTATCTATCTATCTCTCTCTCTATCTATCTACCTATCTATCTATCTATCTATCTATCTTTCTCTCTATCTATCTACCTATCATTGATCTATCTATCTATCTGTCTATTTATCTCTGTCTTTCAAATAATATTCGTTGAATGCTCCAACACTATCTGAAGTATAAACCCTTCATTTTAAATCATGAGACGCGGTAGCGGCTCGCGCCAAGTAGGAGAGACCGGGGCTATTTGAAACATTTCTTTTCTTTTGCGTCTCCTGAGTTCTGTATTCATAAAAAAAATATGTCGTACGGTTTAAAAGGTTGAACTTTGCCCTTCATAATGCCGTTATAGATCAAACATGGATTGTACTTGTTTTAAACTACGTATGAAAATGTCGAACAGTGCGAAGAGTTTCGAATAGTCCCGAGTCCGGGGAAATTTGAAACAAGTCCGGGATTATTCGGATATTTGTGTTTTAAAATCAACAAATGTAAAAAAACTGTTTTTAAGACTTTATTTTATTAAGAAAAGGATATATAGTATTATTAAGAAATGTTACATACAATAAAAGAAATTAACACACAATACAGAACTTTATTGCTTCAGTATTTTCGGAACAAGTCAGGAACTATTATTCGTATTTCGTGTAATTACACCTGTTGAGTATTAAATTGTGTATTTTGATACATAGAACGCGAATATGAAAGAAAAAATCGTCCGAACGACGATTCGACATTCGGTGTTTCGAATAGCCCCGGCGTTAACTCTGCGCATTATTACGTATGATCTACAAAAATAGGCATCACACAGCAAAAAGTCGACACAAATTGTTTCAAATACATTCAATTTACACGATATATTTAAAGTTTTCAAAAAGAATTGTATTTTTCTTACTTAATCGAAGAAATGCTGATTGTCAGAAATTATTTCAACTGTCGCAAAACACATTTTTTACTGCCACGACTTCAATATGATGCCGTCGCCAACGAAACTTTGTTAGCAGCGTTATTACATTAGGACGCGTTTACAGTATTTAAAATAAATTTTTAACACCCATACAAAGATATTTCCATTGTTTCGAATAACCCGGTATTCCAAATAGCCCCGGTTGCCCCTATATTTTTTTGTCCTTCCGTGTAAAAAACGCTACCGTGTATCATTTACAGGAAGAAAAACAATTTTTTACAAATAAATGAGTGTTTTTTAAATAAATTAATTTTATTAAGAAATGAATATACTGGGGAAAAATATAGATTTTTCCAAGTACTCTGACATAAGTATAACGCTCATAACTTTACTTAATGCAGAGATATGAATTATCTAACAAAAATACTTAGCAAAAATTCGTGAAATCCGCCTAAAAGACATTAAAAATGTAAAAAGAAACACCAAGTATATTTTTTTTGTAATATGCCAATACAGCAATAAATTAAACCAAACCAAAACAGCAATGGATAAAACCAAACCAAAACTTTAATGGATAAAACCAAATATAATATTATCAAAAAGAAGTGAAATCAAAATTATTCCAAGTATATTTATCAGAATAATGAATCAAACCAAAACAGTAATGAACAAAACCAAACCAAAACAGCAATGAATAAAACCAAATATAATACCATCAAAAAGAAGTGAAATCAAAATTATTTCAAGTGTATTTATCAGAATAATAAATATTTGTGTCATAGTTGCCACGTTTTCCTAAAGTTGGCATCACTGCGACTGCCGCGTCGCTAGCGTGCAGAGACTCTAGAAACACAGACACACACGATACATCAACACGCTTCCTTATATCTTACGTTTCTTCATCTACTTTTCATTAAAGCTCATTATACATTTAACAGTACTACGAATTCATTCCGTTCCCAAACCACGACGTGACAATTTGGAAAATATATATTTTATGTGATAAAATTAATTTCAGGGCATACGTACAATATTTTGAGAAACTTTTTCTTAAAATCGTGGGTAACTTAATGCAGAATAAAAAAACATTAAAAGGGTATAAAATAAAAGAAAAAAATAAAATGCGTAATGTGAGACGCAGAAATTAAAAAGGAATTAATTGTACCGATAGGGTGGGAATTTAAAAATGAATACTTTTCAATTTAAACATAAAATGATAATCGTTCTTCTTTTCTTGTCATTTAAGGAGTAACAATAATAAAATGAGCTGTGTGTGTGTGTGTACAATGACATGCATAAAAGAGCTTCTTTTTCGAGTAGAAAGATCTGTAATTTAACCAATCATATGTTGCCATTGGCTTAGTGAGTTCGTCTGATTACTACATCATTGTTATAAAAGATAACTATAACGATATTAGTTATTTTATATACAAAAAACGGGCGCGCCAAGTACGCTGCTGCTAGAGATTTTGCCTACCTTTGATTTTATCTGCCACATAATTTGCTGCTCATCGGTACGGGAATGTCCAGTTTGACTACTTTGCGATTGACCACAGCCATTTACAGCGGCCGGTGCCTAGAGTTTTTCCACTGTTCAAACATTGTAAGTGGCTGGTGGTCAATCGCAACGTGGTCAAAAGACTCCCACCGTATCGTTACAATTAATTCCTTTTTAAAAACACAAAAGAAAAACGGCAAATGCGAGTCAAGCGCGGTTAACGGTGCGCAGTAAGTAACAACAAAAGGCTATATGTTACATAAACTTTAATAATAATGAACGTTTTGGCTCATCCTTCGAGCCATCTTCAGCATGGATACAAAGTAAATAAAGGACGAAGCCGCTGATGTTAAGGCGAAGCGCTTCCTCGTCAGGAAATTGTTATACATATAATCGTGTTGTTAGGCTCGATAATAAACATGGCTCAACTGTGAGGAAAAATATAACCAACCATGATTTAGACGAAAAAGAAATAGAGAGCTGTATAACTTACCTCAACGTCAGCAATAATCAATATTATACAAAAGATTCTGGTGCTAGGAGTGTAACGCGTGCTCACAAAAAAAATAAATTAACAATAAGAATAAATTAAATATATAAATTAAATTGAGACTCAGAACGAGCGTTGAGTACGTCTTGCACGCACGAAAGTCATAGTTACACTGAGAAAAGGAAAAGATGCTGCAGATCAAATCGATATACAAATAAGAAAAACAACAAAGAGAAACGAAAATAAATAAAGATAGCGATACAAGTTATAAGCTGTCAACAATAGATAAATACGCGTGGTGTAGACATTCTGTATCTGATTGCAAATTAAGGCCGTTACATTGCTGTTTTATTTGTAAAATTTCCGAAGTAAGACGCTTATTATAAAATCTCTCCTGATCGAGAACTCTTACATCCTTCCAATCAAATTCATGGCCGTACTGCAATCTGTGTTCGGTGATAACTGAATGAGAGGAATCGTCTCTGCGAATATGATTAAGATGTTCAGAGATGCGAGTTTTAACTTGTCTACAAGTCTGTCCTACGTAGGACGCGTCACAATCACGGCATAAGATTTTATAAACTGCATTTCTACGAGAAGAAATTGGAAGAGCATCTTTTTGTACTTTAATAAACCGGCAGAGTTTATTTAAACTGTAAAAAGCTATTTTAATATCCGAATTTCTAAAAATATTTTTGAATCTGTCCGAAATTAAAGGAAAATACGGCACAGTAAACCAAGAAATTTTTTCAACTTCATCAGAAGTATTGTCATCAACTTGTTTTTTAGATCTTCTCGAAAAGAGACATCTAAGACGTTCACGAATGATATTAAAAATAAAATCCAAAGGATAGTCAGTATCTAAAAGGATGCTAACAATAAGTTGTAAACAAAATTCTTCTCGTGGAATTTCGGATGCGATAACAGAAATGCTCGATCGACTAGGCCCATAACTACTCCACGTTTTTGTGAAACAGGGTGCCAAAAAACGAAAAGATACCGCCCTGAGAAAGATGGCTTATGGTACCAATCAAACTCAATGAATCCATCATTGAGGATGATGGTAGTATCCAAGAAGTTTAGTTTATCGCTCCCAATTTCTTTTTAATTTCTGCGTCTCACATTGCGCTATTTATTGCATTTTATTTTTTCCTTTTATTTTCCACTGTATTTTATACCCTTTTAATGTTTTTTTATTCTGCATTAAGTTACTACGATTTTAAGAGAAAGTTTCTCAAAATATTGTACGTATGCCCTGAAATTAATTTTATCACATAAAATATATATTTTCCAAATATTTATTATTCTGATAAATACACTTGGAATAATTTTGATTTCACTTCTTTTTGATGGTATTATATTTGGTTTTATTCATTGCTGTTTTGGTTTGGTCTGATTTTATTCATTACTGTTTTGGTTTTGTTTGATTTTATCCATTGCTGTTTTGGTTTGGTATTTTTTTACAAATCGCTTTTGCAAAGAAACAGCACAATAACAGCAGAAAAATGTTTTCACCTAGGATAGGATCTAATTTTCATCACCCGTCATGATTTAATAAAATAATCCTTCTGTTTGAATCAACTTATTATTAGTAATGACTGTGCAATATGTCATACCAGCGCATTTTGTTTTTTTCAGTCAATTCATGCGTCACCCACTTTTCTTCCTTCCGAATTTTTCCTATTTGATGCAAAAAATCGGAAATGGCGTTTTGACTGACTCTCAATTGTTCCGCAAGTTTTTTTTTAAATTTGTGTTTTGTTTTCATCTAGTAATACTTGTAACTCGTCCGATTCAAACTCTGAACAGTTCGTTCACAGCGTGCTTGATCTTTCAGATCAAAATTTTTGCCGCAAAATTTTTTATATCAATTTTTACGCATTGTGTGACCTCCCATTAAACGAAAATTAAATTGAAAATTTGTAATCCATTTTAATTCATTTGAATACATTTTGGATTAAAAGACAGCAATTAAGTAATTTCAATCCTATGTTATGGATTAAAATGGATTGGATAATCCGAAAAAACTCCTTTCAGATTAAGAAAATAAAAATCAGTTTATTTCAATCCCATTTCATGGATTAAAATGGATTATATAGCCCGCATAACTTTTTTGTATCTATTTCATTCATCATATTTTTGAAAAAAATAAAAATCCAGTAATTTCGATCTCACTTCATGGATTAAAATGGATTCAAGGAATTCTTAAACTTTAATTGGATAGAAATGGATTTGTGTGATTATTGTCGAATCCAAATTCTTGATTTTTTGAATCAATTTTTATCCATTTTAAATATTTTGAATCCATTTTTATTTACTGGGCTTATAGCATTATCATTATACGTATGTATCATTTTAGCAGCTTCTGCAGCATTTTTCTTTAAATAAAATACTAGGTAGATGAAATATGAAATATGCTCTTTGGTTGTGACCATCACGAACAATTACAGGGGAGAGTTGGACCTATTTGCAGTTTTTGCTCTCTATAATAAGGCGCAAATAAATTCTGTTCATAAAAACGGAGGAGCCGTTGGAAAGATAATTTAATTCTCTTCATTTTTGCTTTAAATCATTTTGACGTATCTCATCTGTGTTGAACTATAATGGAAAATGTAAAAACGCTTTTTCCAGTCCGATTTGGAACTACTGGTACCAAATTGGACCACCCCCTGGTCCAAATCGAACATTTCTATTTCTATCGACTTTTAAATAAAATTTTAAAAGATTTTAATGTATTTTTTTTAATATTGAGTAAAAACGAGCAATTTAACAGTAAAAAATAAAAATTTATTAAAAAAAAAACAAATTAGTGACAGTTTATATAATTAGACATTTTCCGGTTATGTTATTATATAATTAGAGTTGAAATTAATAAAATTCAATTATTCCAAGTCTGATGACATAGTATTTTACTAATTTAACATTTCTAGGACCAGATTTGGTCGGCTAATCACCAGTGCTACGGGGAAGGGGGGTCATACAATACGTAAAAATTGATATAAAAAATTTCGCGGCAAAAATTTTGATCTGAATGATCAAGCACGCTGTGAACGAATTGTATCAAGTTGCAATTCCGATGTAAAAATCTGATTTGGACACGTATTTCGAACTTTAGAACAAATTTTACAATAAATCGCAATAATGATCACAAAACAACTAATATTTTTGAATTCTACACTTTATAATTATTTTATATCAATTACCTTTCAAAATTTTAGTATCTTTTAAATAATAATTTACAAGAATTTTCCTTTTTAAAAAAATTTTTGCACAATGACTGAAAATACATATTCGCGTCTATTCTATGAATGTTATGACAGAACTGTCAAACTGCTGTCACATGTTCGGTGTCTTGTAAGGACCTTACGTTATAAATGGCACGTAAATCAGCTTAACCGTATTCATTTAAATTAAAAAGGTCCTATTTGGAACATGGTTCGATTTAGCCCACTTTCCCCTACTGATTTTTGGGAGCGTTCCAAACGGAAACAGTACAATTGGACACAGCCACTCACATCGGTCATTCCCTTGGTATTTCCTGCTGTACCACCAATCAGAAAATTTTATATTAAAGCAGCCAATCAACGATGTGTCCAAATGGGCCTCACCCTGATTTTTGAGATTATGTCACTTGCCCCATGTTACATAGCGTTTTATAATTAAACATGAACATTTCAAAATTGTAAAAAGGTGGGAGAATATTTCAATTTGATGTTCTTCTCGATGAAAAACTTAAGGCAATGCTGGACCGGTCTCTATACGTGCTTATTTTCGGACACTCATATCTCTTAATTGGCTTTACAGATCTCACAAAATCCTTTTATACATTAAAATAGTGACAAAAACACACCCCGCTAGCTATAATTTAATACGAAAAACGAAAATTGATTAAAAAATTATAGTTTAATTATCGGCTTCCGCAGCCGACTTGTGACAACATGTGCCCATTTAAAGTTTTAGACATTGGGTGCATCCAGAAGCACGACCGCTCACTGAGCCGCTCACGTGAGCGGAGTGAGCGATAGAAAACTACGCTCACGAAAATGGCGGCCGCTCACTGTAAGCAGCTTAGGAAGCGTTTGCATCCAGTAAACAGATCTAGGGTTTTCGCTGAGCGCTCAGTGAGCGGTTGCGCTTCTGGATGCACCCATTGTGTGTATGAAATAAGTAGCGGGGTGTGAATTAAATGAAAGAACAATACGGCGCTTGCAGAATGATCCTAGAAGCCTTAGTATAAAAAATATAAATGTAAGTTGACCTGTGATTGATTTGAAAAGCCTTCTACGGTCATAGCTAGATCTTATTGCTTTATTTTTACTTGTGTGATTTGTTTACATTCTTCAAATTCATCTGAATGTGCGCCGAATTAGTTTTCCGGTCATAACACAGCCGTAAGACGAATAAGAATAAGTAATATCATAATAATTAAATTGAAAATCAATTTAATCACGTTTGATTTTAATAACGTTTGATGCTGACTTGCATCCAAATATCGAACCCATTCCCCCCTGAAAAAACTGTAAAGAACTTATTGCGAAAAATATCACCTCAGCCAGGGTTCGAACCTGGAACCTCCCGAATCTCCGGTCCGGGCATCTTATCACTTCGACCACTGAGGCCTCGATGATATTTCTCGCAATAACCGAATATGAGTGAGAACGCATTTCGAGGCGCGTAATTTAAATTTAGAGAGATATTAGACCGTTAATATATAAATGTAAGTTGACCTGTGATTGATCTGAGAAGTCTTCTACGGTCATAGCTGGATCTTATTGCTTTATTTTTACTTGTGTGATTTGTTTACATTCTTCAAATGTGTTATGACCGGAAAATTCGGTCGCACATTCAGATGAATTTGAAGAATGTAAACAAATCACACAAGTAAAAATAAAGCAATAAGATCCAGCTATGACCATAGAAGATTTTTCAGATCGATCACAGGTCAACTTACATTTATACATTAACGGTCTAATATCTCTCTAAAAAAATATATATATATATAAATATTTGAAAATTGTTTATATAACTTTCATGTGGTATTGGTGGAAAGAGCAGTAATTGCATTTGTGGTAGTGAAGAGATCTTGCAATAGATGGCGCTAAAGTAGAAAAACAAGGATAGAGTGCGTTTGACAAAGAGAGCTAGCCTATTCCCTTTACTCTTTGCCCCGCGCGCGGCCCATAGTCGCTAGACTTCACGTCGAAGAAAAATCTGTAGTGATCTGCAGTACCGACGTCGAGTGAGTTCCATCGTCAGTCCAGCATCGCCTTAAAGCTTAGAATTTCCACTACTATTTTGATAACTGAACTTCAATCAACTAAAAGATATTCGTTTAAAAATGTTTTAAAATTATTTTAAAGCAAATTTAAACCAATTAAAATTTTGTCATAATCAAATCATTCCTGATAAAAAAACGATAGAAAACGATAAAAAAATTGTATTGTTTGACAATAGACGGTATATCGGTTGTAATCTGCATTACTAATACACTTTCAATCAGGTAATATGTGAAATACCGCATACAATTTAAGTGTATATTACGTTTCTCAATCGTTTCTGAAAGTAATCGCTAATAAAAATTTTCGATAGAAAACGATAGAATAAAATATCCTATCGTTTTGAATATGGAATCTATTTCGCGAATTCATTAATATGGATTGTGAATGTACGATAGGAATTTTATACGGTATTATAGGAATTTTTTGATAAATTCTTTATTGTTCTTTATGGATCAGATCGCAAGTTTCAATAAGCAGAACGCACAGAAGTTGGGCGAATTTCAACTTTCGCGTTAAAGCGACTAACCAATCAGGACATATCTTGTCATATCGCGGCAACTGTCAAAATATTTTCGTAGAATTTTCACAAAAGGCGAAAAAGTATTTTTATCAAAAAAGTATTTGTAAAATGGTATATAATTGGGATCCTGCGGCAACGCGAGAATTAATTTATAAAGTAAAAAACAATCCTTGTTTACATGCTAAAAGTTCTAAAATGTATAAAACCAAGACCAAAATATTTGGCATGAGCAGAATTGGGGAAATCTTTTTGTCCTTGTCCTAGTAAAAAAATTCAATTTATAATAAATATTTATTGTAATAATTTGAATTTACATAATGATACTCCAAAAGAGAAATTATGACATGTTTTGATTGTCATTAACGCAAAGAGTTCGCTACGTATCTATGTGAACTGTATAAACGCAAAAATTTTGCGACCTGCGATTTGCGTCCTGCGTTCTATGACTTACTACCTGCGTTCTGCATCTAATGTAGATGGACCTTCAGTAGATTCGGCAAATAAGAAATTAACGATAAAGGCGAGTAGAACATCTTCAGTTATTACTGATAAACTATTGTATCCGAGAATTTTCAATTGAAAGCTATTCATTTTAAATAGTATATGTGTCGTAAACAAATAGCTATTTTAGAAAAATAGTATCTGACATCAGGCAAATACTATCTGCCCGACTACCTGGTCAAATAGCTTAGAATTAAAAACACAAAATGCCTGCTTTAAAAGTACAAGTTTTTAAATTATATAATTTTTGTGTTTTTAATTCTAAGCTATTTGACCAGGCAGATAGCATTTGCCTAGTCAGATACTATTTTCCTAAAATTATTTGCCTACGACATATGCACGACAAATTCTGTCTTTAAAATGACTTAAAGGAAACTATACATATCAATATATTAATTCCGAATTAAATACCGTACAACCAGATACCATGGAATTGAAATCGATAGAATATTTACCCATTAAACGGAAATGAATTAAAAATTTGTCATCCATTTTAATTCATTTGGATACATTTTGGATTAAAAGACAGCAATTAAGTCATTTCAATTTTATGTCATGGATTAAAATGGATTGAATAATCCGTAAAAGCTCCTTTTAGATTAAAAAAATAAAAATCACTTTATTTCAATCCCGTTTCATGGATTAAAATGGATTATATGACCTGCACAACTTTTTTAAATTGAAAAAATAGAAATCCAGTAATTTTAAATATTTTAAATCCATTTCCGTTTACTAGGTACTGTATTATCCGTACAGAGAACAGATCAGATTAAAACCGATTAAATACGTTACGATTTGTATATTATTACACTTTCATGGTGACCGATAGACCTGTTAGAGAACGATACATAAAAATACACACATAAATACATACATTCACATAAAAATCCTATCGATCTTAATTGTTTCTTATCGTATTTTTTATCAGGGATATTCGGACAAAGAGAGAAAACATTTCAAGAATTTTATTTGTTTATTTTTGATTGATGAATTTCAGACTATACGATATTGATAAAATATACATTAATCACCGTATATTATAAAGCGTATTATAAAGTACCTGATGTTCAAATGTATATTCCACGCCAAAAATAGGAAATTTTTCGAATTCTGAACGGAGTATTGATACTTCTTTGTGGGTAATGTGAAGCTGTTGCAAGGGATTAACACGAAAACCTAAGACATAACCTCCACTGGCCTCTGTGCTTAAAATTACCAAGGTTGGTCCAAATTTCGATGTCCTTATAGTAATCTATAAAATATTTATTCATAGAGAAAAGGCAGATGTTGTGAGATACATGTGGAGTGCCCTGGCGAAAATAAAGCGTAAAACAAGCGTAAAGCGTAAATTGGGACATCAGAACGTAAATAAAGCATATGGAAAGTGTGATGAAAGCGTAACCGCCCAGATAGCCAAACGTGAAAACACAATCAAAACAAAATAACTGCAGAAATTAAGTTGCTCGTCAATTGCTATTACGTTGCCTTTAATTTAATACGACGAACATGTTTTTGTTAATTTAGTATCAATACGCTGAGTTTTATTGTCCAGTAAACCGTGACACAATTGTTACAACTAATGTTAATGGCAATCTGGCAGCAATATGTGAGCAACAATTCTAATTCATAAGTTCCCAACAATTCATATTACCGATGAATTGTTATTATATTTTGAAAAATGTTACTGACAAAAACGTACTGAAAAGAGGATACCCCCTTCTGTTACTTTGCTAACAACTTATGAGTAATATTTGTGGCAAGTTGCCGACAATTTGCACTCGTTTGGCTATCTGGGCGAAGTGTGTATAAAGCGTAGATTGGAACATCGAAAGACGTTTGTATGATGCTTGTACGACGCTTCAAGAAGCTTCAAGAAGCCTTCTATTTTCGCCAAGGTGATAAGATGATATCTCGTATAATTCATAAGAGCAATCGCTTCTTTAACCTTTAAACATATTTTATATGTTTCGTTGGACATTTCTTGTTTGGTTGACTCAACTCAATTTTGAAAAGTTATAACTTTTTAAAATCAATATTTTTCAACAATCTTTTTTTTTAAATAAAAGTTTAGAATCTCAAAAATGTGACTACACAATTTACATTGCCGAAAAATGATTTATTGTGAAGTTATAAAGGAAAAACTATTAAGCGAAAATGAAAAATTGTTCAAAAATTCACTTTTCCTTAAAAAAAATCATCCCAGATAGCACAGAGAATTCAAAAAGAATTAAAAAAGAATTCAGGTTTATGTCACCAATACTGAGTTTATTTTGAGATGTAAAAAGAATTCTTTTTCTGAAAAAGAAAAAAATTCAGAAAAAGAATTCTTTTTGCATCTCAAAATGAACTTAGAATTGGTGACATAAACCTAAATTCTTTTTGAATTTGGTATGCTATCTGAGATCTTTGCAACAAAAACTTTTAAGGACTTTAAAATATGGTGTTTTAAAGCTAAAGAGTCGTATTTAAAAAAAAATTATGCCATTGTCATTACTTTTAAAAAGTCTGATTATATAACAAGCAGAATATGAAGTATTTTTGAGTGTCTAGAAATTCACTTTTTTTAAAAAACTTAGACAAAACAGGCGCGCGCTACAAAACTTTTGATATTACATAATTTACAAATTACAAATTTACTATTAACCCTCGATACACATATCCAGCAAACATTTTGTACGCAAAAGGATATCAAATTGGCATCAAATTCCAGCGGATTTTTTTACCAAAACCATATCCTACTGTGTCCGCAATAGGATGTCCAATGTAAACCAAATCTGAAGAATATATCTGAAGTCAAATTGAAACCAATAACAGAACAGAATTGATAACAACAATGTGATGACAAAATAGCATCAAACACAGAACAAATCTGTTGTCGAATGCGCCGACAAAATGGTGCCAAATACAAACCAAATCTGTCGCCAAACGTGTTGACAGAATGACACCAAATACAGATCGAATCTGTTTCCAAAAACAAAATTTTATTTTTTATTTTTTTTTAAACTTGCGGTTCGTTACACCACCCCTCCCCCTATTTAGTGATGCCTGAATTGAGAGGCATTTTCCGTCTGTTTTCCTCGACGTTTCCTCCTATCGTCCTCCGGGGCGTGCATACGACTTCTCTTTGCACGACCGTAGCTTCTCGGTCCGGTCGAAGCGGAGGTGCCAACGTCGCGGGCCGAGCCGTGCCTTATACTCCCGGCTGTATGGACGGCGAAGTGTGGTACATCTACAATCGTGCCGGGTTCAACTTCCACCGGGATGGCCGGTGGTGGTAACGAGCCCATTACTCATAACGGTTCCAGCGACGGCCTTGGTTTTGGCGGCGGCGGTGCTGTTCTACGAAGAGGCGGTGGCGGCGGTGTAATCAACCAGGTCAGCTTGGCCTGTGTCTGTCGGTCGGACGGTTGCACGAGGTGGCCGTTGCGTACGCCGACGGTGGCCACCGGCTTACGGTCGGTGGTCGCCGTGGATGGGTTGGTCGTCGTTACGGCGATTCGACCGGTGGTCTT
>QKQZ01007222.1:0-10234 GCA_003595255.1 Solenopsis fugax | reverse complement strand
AAACCTTTGTATCTCATATTAGGAACCCTTTTTTTGAACGAGCAAAATCGGCAACTTTGATAACAAATTTTATATATNTGGTCAACTAGATTTTGAGTCTGGAGCCTAATTTGAACCTAGTAAGGTCCAAGTCGATAAGATCCATTTCATATAAAAAAAACCTTTGTATCTCATATTAGGAACCCTTTTTTTGAACGAGCAAAATCGGCAACTTTGATAACAAATTTTATATATAACAAAGTATAACTATTATCGATTGCTAACTTTGGGCGATGAAACTTAAATATATTTACTATAATTTGGATATAATTACCTATAAAAATAGGAGTTAATGATATAAATTAAATAAATTATAAGCCTTTAAAAAAAGGTATCTCATAATAGGCAACTTTACCCTATACTATTTCCTGAGAAAAACAGATAAGATACTATTCGTTTATTTCCTCAAATTACTCTCCTAAAGTTTGTCTTCGAGGCAAATAACACATAATCGTTTCGTGCAGAGAGGAACAGTGGCATTTACATTAAAGATTTGACATTACCGCACTTCGATTCGAGAATACGGGATGGCCTGGAGGAGTAAGAACGCGCCTCGTCGGATAGAGCAATTTCTTAGGCATCATTTACGACGGTCCGTGGATTTTTGCGCAACAATTCGCCCCTGCAAATGGGTTTTGTTGCATATTCATTTCCGACAGTCATGTACCTGTGCGAATCGCCTCGCAGCAGCGCGGCTCTCAACGGATAAGTGAAGCAAATGGAGGGTCGGAGAGCATCGTGGTCAGGGATTTTACCTGACTTTCACTTAACACTCTCCACCAGCGGGCCCTTGTAACTCTGAGATACGATGTATTGTAGGTGCGTCGTTCTATTACGCGTATGTATTTATGGTCGTGCGCGCCGCAGTTTCAAAGAGCGATCGCATTGAAAAAAGACAGGTATAATACACATAGGATTGAGCACACACACACACACATTAAGTCGTACATTATTAACTGTTTTCCGACCGGCAATGCCCGACTCATTGTCTTCATATTTCAAAAGCTTTCACTCGTTCGATATCGAATCAATCTGTCTTAATAATACAATGTAACAAGACACTTTGAATGAAGATAATAATAATGCAATAATCTTATATAAGAAAGACGACAAGAATTGAAATATAATATGTAAATAAGAAATTACAACTTGATTATTTATAATAAATAAATTAATTGTATAAAAAGATATTAATAGAAGAAAGCCAATACTTTGGTTTATTTTGGATTGCATTTCTTAAATAAAAAGTAAAAGTAAAATTGTTGAAACATAAATATAAGCTACAAAGTGTCTTCTACTAGATGATATAGCATTTTTTATAACATCGTTTGGAATTTTAAATAATTAAGTATTTCGTAAGATAAACAAAAATGAGCGTCTAATAAAATGAGCTCCAAAACCAACTTAACAGAAAATAATGCCACATTTTTCTTCGTTTTTTTTCTTTAACGTGTCATTTGTACAAGATACAAGTTATATGTAAATGTATATATATTAGGTTACTAACTTAATAGATAGTAATACTAACTTAATCTCTTGTCTTTTATTCTATCTTACATGATATTTATTATCTTACAATTTGTCTTATCGACAGGTATACCAGTTTACATTGCACCCCAATTGTATGTTTAAAACCACATTATGAGACCACATTATATTAAGATAAAGAAGAAAAAAGAAAGAAAACAGTTTCAGGAAGCTATAAATATGTAAAATGATCTTATCAATAGCATGCTCATTGTTTAAATTACGCAATTTGCAAAATAAAATCCTGTAAATTTTATTCTTGCTTTTGAAAAATTCTCTTTTAGTAAATTTAATTAGAAAAAAAGCCAAAAATGTATGAACTATGGTGAAAGAACTTATATCGATATTGGCAACATTCCTCTATATTTTTTATATTAAATAATTTTAAAATATACTAAACATAAGAATAAACTTACAGTGTGTAATCAATAATAATATTAGACTTTATGATAATTAATTCGACATTGATCGCTAAAATATGCATTATTATCTTAATGATTGTTGTAACACGTTACAAGGATCGTATCTTATCTCTGCTTGTTCGCTTATATGCATTATAGCACCTCGGAGCTCCGCGAGTCAAGGAAGAAGGAACGGAAATATTCGTGCATTAGACTGACCCAAGTTTCTTTTCAACCGAGAGACGGGATATGCGTGTTTGTTCAGATAAGCGTACAGGTGGGGCACAGTGGACAGTGCTGGTATTTCATCTGAGCGACGTCCGTTCGTCCGTCCGTTTTTTAGTTTCGGTTTATTCAGCGCGATAAGAACGGACTCTACGCGCTCGCGGAAACTATAAAGACGCAATGTTGTCTCTATACGTGGCGGCCACAAATATTTTTCCTATGAACACATCCGCGTTTATCCTTCAACTTTAAACTTAGCAAAACTAAAAGAGCCGCAGGAAGAACATTTGAAATTGTATTGCAATCGACGATGTGGAAAAAGATACTATGAAATTCACGAATATAATAAAAAAAATTTCGAAGCTATAATTTTTTTAAATCTTTTGATTTGATGGAAAGAACAGTTTCGTTAAAATTTACTTAAATGTAGACCTTTAAATAATTTCTTTTGTCCATCAAAACAATTATAGGTTGCTCAAACATGATGAACAACGTTGCGGGAAATTTTGATATTCTAACGAAATCAGTTTGAGCGTCTTACATTATTTTAACAGAAAAAAATTATTTTTAGATCTGTATGTAGCAAAACCGTTCTTTCCATGTAAATTACGCATGCCTACTGTAAATAATAATAATAATATTAGTTTCAAAAAATAAGTATAATTTTACTTTTAACTTTACTTTTCTAGGAAATTAAATCTTAGGATAAAATCAATCTGTGTAATATAAATTAAAAAGGAAAATCACATTTCGGTAATCAAATCACGTTCTGAAATTTGTCATAAAAATTAAGAGCGCCTGATAAAACGTTATTTCTAGAAAATACGCGCCATAGTTCAAACGATATCTAAAATTTTGCTAAAAAATTTATAGAAACTTTCCAGAAACGTCAAGTTTATCGATAATTTTATTATTTTATACCATAATTTTGCCAACTATCCTTGCAACTCCTGCAATTTTTAGCAAGATATGAAGATGCGCACGGTAATAATAACTTCTCTGTCACCTTTCGCATTAATAGAGAACATCGGCGAATGTTGTTAGCGGCGAGGCGCAGCGTAATGGGAAATTTATAGCGCATAAAGACTCCCCGGATCGAGACGACAGCGGCGCGATGGTCGCTCTTTCCGTGGATTTACAATATTCTCAGAGTGGATTGCCATTGGCCGGCATTTTCACAATACTTTGACGGGATCTCATTACTTTATCGCTTTACTGCGTGCGCACGTGTGTGCGTGCAGTGTGTGCAGATACGGCGAACGCGCTCCGTAACGCGGCTATTCGGTGACGTGCAGGCACAGAGATTCGAAAAGAGCGTTCGCCGTGTCTGTCGATGGAACGGTACGACGACGGGTGCATTATACTGGAGCACCACGTGTATCGTGCTCGCGAAGATCGGCTTATGGCTATCGATCTCCATTACGCGAACTGATTGGCTTCGGAGTCGAGCTGCTTATTCGCCCGGTGTGCATACGTATATAGGCGGCACCGAGTCACGTATACCTCGCGGACAAGGGGATTCACCGGATCCTACCTGGAAAGTCCTCTTGTTCTATGATAACGTATTACACTGCTCGCTCGGCTCCGCCGAGGCAAAATGGAGACAGAAAAACGTCTCTAAGTCTCTTTTGTAACGACGACGGTGTAACAGCTATGGGTAACGCACAGAATGGGTAATATTGAGGATGATGGAGTCTGTATTCGATAATGCAACGGCCATTATGTGTTGATATAAAATCAGTTAATAGTAGTAGTTCGAAATTACTGGTAATTGTCGGCACAAGAAATAATAGAAGTAACATAAATAATATTGAGATATATAATTTTATCATTTTTTAGCAATTGAATTGTCAATTTCGAAAAGGTATCATTTTTTTCAAAATACGGATTTTTATATTTTCTTATTCTAGTCGCTTGTGTGCATTGTGTTAGCTACGAGAAATAGGTCGTATTCTGTGTAGAAAATGGAAGAAATAACATTGAAATGGTTTCATGAGTCTCGAAAAGGTATCATCTAAACAAGAGGAAGATTTTTTATTCTTGGCATTTTATTTTCTAAATGCATCAATCGTTTTTCAAATGTTCACGATCTCAGATAACATAATGTGAATTTTCTGTAATTTTTGTAAATTGCTTTCAGTTTTTTATTGATAAAAACTACACTGTTAGAAATTTCTTAATAACTTTTAATTAACATGTAAAGGAAGCTTGGTTCAAGCCCGTAAATGAAAGGTAATGAATGAAAAATAATGCAGTATATGAATAATCATTCACTAATGTCTTAAATTTTATTAACGTTTGTATTACTTGTTTGTATTATTTCATTTACATTTGTATTAAAAGTATATTAAATTTCAGTACACTTATATATTTTAATTCACTTAAACTTAATTTCATTAACATGTACATTAAAAATCATTTCAGTTACGAGTGATTTAAATATCATTTACCATTTGTATATTTGTATATTAAAAGTTCATGAAATTTTATGACATTTTTAACAGTGTAATCACCTTATGAATTTGCATTAGTTTTGCGTTAGTTTCAAAAAGGAATCATGTTCGAACATCCAAATTTAATCTAGCCAAAAGGATAAACAAAAATTATCATTACTAACAATTATAAATAGATCATTGATAAATATTTATGTAAATTTTGATGACACTGATTCAAATAATTAGGAAAAAAAACGTTTTTTTTTGTTTCCTGTATAAAATTTGAATTTGAGGACACGACACTTTTTCAAAAATTGACAATTCAATTGTAAGTTTATTTTCTAAGGCCTCGGTCAAAAATGAACGCGAAAAAATATGGAACTAAATCGTGTGCCACATTTTACATGTATTGTAACATAAATATTATAAAGATGTTAAAATTATACGGCTTGTACAGTTATAAGATGTAGTGAAAAAAGCCTCGCAATTTCTTGCCACGAGGACAGCATGTATCTAATGCGGGTAGTGAAGACATATTGTCCTGTGCGCATTGTGCCAAAAAGAGCGATTTCCACGATCGCGGGAAAGCTGACCGTGACGTCGCGCCGCCGTACAGCCGATAAGAAGACGATCATTTGTTACGTTGTAGTCGGAGCCATTGTTTCGCGGTGTCGATCGATAGTTTCCCTCATACTCTTGCACATTATTGTTTTCGTCAACCCCCGTGGTGAAAGACGACCGCCGCGCGCGTATCCCGATTGCTGCGCCTACATATCCCTGTCTCTCTTCCTACCACCCTCCTTTTTTCCTTACGATATTGTTTATTTTTACAGCAGTGTGATACTCGGGACGCAGCAGTGATAAGTTTGCGTCACGATCTGGAAAGTCTTTTCAAAAGCTAAGCGAATGAAAAAGCTATAATGCTTTATACATTTTGAAATTTATATACACTGTTAAAAATGTCATAAAATTTCATGAACTTTTAATATACAATGGTAAATGATATTTAAGTCACTCGTAACTGAAATGATTTTTAGTGTACATGTTAATGAAATTAAGTTTAAGTGAATTAAAATATATAAGTGTTCTGAAATTTAATATAGGGGAGACCGGGACAATTCGGAAGGCGGGGTTATTCGAAAGAATGGAAATATCTTTGTATGGGTATATGTTAAAAATTTATTTTAAATACTGTAAATGCGTCCTAATGTAACGACGCTGCTAATAAAGTTTTGTTGGCGTCGGCGTCATATTGAAGTCGTGGCATTGAAAAATGTGTTTCGCGACAGTCGAAGTAATTTCTGATAGTCAACATTTCTTCAAAATTTAAGTAAGATAAATAAGATTCTTTTTGAAAACTTTGAATGTATCGTGTCCAGTTGAATGTATTTGAAACATTTCGTGTTTACTTTTTGCTGTGTGATGTCTATTTTTGTAGACCATACGCAATAATGCGCAAAATGGATGCCAGGGCGATTCGAAACACCGAACGTCGAATCGTCCTTCGGACAATTTTTTCTTTTATATTCGTGTTCTATGTACCAAAATACACAACTTAATACTCAACAGGTGTAATTACATGAAATACGAATAGTCCCTGACTTGTTCCGAAAACGCTGAAGCAATAAAATTCTCTATTTTGTGTTTAATTTTTTTTTATTGTGTGCAACTTTTCTTACTATATATCCATTTCTGAATAAAACAAAGTCTTAACAACAGCTTTTTTACATTTTTCATTTTAAAACACAAATTTCAGAATATGACTGATTTCGAATTACCCTGGGCTTGGGGCTATTCGAAAAACTTGGCACTGGTCGACATTTTTATATGTAGTTCAAAGCAAGTACATTTCCGTGTTCTATCTATAACGGCATTGTGAAGGGGAAGGTTTAACCTTTCAAACCGTCCAACTTTTTTTTTAATGAATACAGGACTCAGGAGACGCAAAAGAAAAAAGAACCTTCCGAATTGCTCCTACTTTTCCCCTACTCCCCTACTTTTAATACAAACGTAAATGAAATAATACAAACAAGTAATACAAACATTAATAAAATTTAAGACATTAGTAAATAAACATTCATATACTGCATTATTTTTCATTCATTACTTTTCATTTACGGGCTTGAACCTTTCTTTACATGTTAATTAAAAGTCATTAAGAAATTTCTAACAGTGTATATTTGATGGTTGCAACTATGTGATTTGTATTACAGGTGATCATATCAAAATAATATAAATCTAAGAAAAAATCTGAAACGTTCCATGTTTCGGAAATAACTTTCATTAATTTGGGAATTATAGTAATTACAATTATATTTGCTATAATACACACATACGCACATCATACGTTGATTGGACATTCTGTCATTAGAATAGTGACTGCAAGAATAGCTGAATCATGTTAATGCTTTCCCTATAATCCTTTTCCTTTTTCTGGACGGCTAGTAGCACCTTATTAAGCCTTTTCTCATAAATATAGCTTAGGCTTGCGTCGTCAGCGCTTAGAGAATGTGTCATTTATCCTATATTCTCCTCCTCAGCTACGCTTCGCAATTTAATAACCCGGCGTATACCAGTTTTTGCAAGTACAAACAGCATATGTCGATCCTTCAAATTAAATGACATCGGACCGGTGATAGAAAGCAACGTGGCTCCCGAAGATAATTAGCCGCCGATGCGGGACCAGCTGCTTTCTACGAGCTGTAGCCCGAGAGTTCCGACGGCGAGTATCCCTCGTGTGGCGATCGTGCTCGTCGATTCTCCACGTCATCCGGGATCGATCTACCGGTTGCATCTCGGGTGCAGTTAACAACTGATAAATCGCGCTCCGCGCGGATGTGCCGCTGGCCCCCGCGCGCGAGATAATCCCGCGAAACAATGGGATCGCCGTATCGTCGACCACGCGTCGTCAGCGAGATCGATGGAAACCGGAAAAATGTGGCTAAGCGATCGCGACTAATCGAAAAGGTCGCACATTTGCTTCGTGTTTATGGCGACGCGGTAGAGTTGCAATCTCTCTCTCTCTCTCTCTCTCTCTCTCTCTTTCTCTCTCTCTCTCTTCTATCGCGCAACGGCCCAATATATCTCGATCGCAAAGATCTAACGGCGAGGGAGTACGATCCCACGACGCTGTTAGCGCTCATCGAGCCCGCCATGCGCGTCATGCGGAATCGGTTCAGGCTTGGAACACGTCTCTTACGTGCACCGATCTGATAAGTCACGGTTAGAAGTTAGAACCAGAGCGCGGCTATGCCATTCGTATTGGTAAAGAGTAATGGCAATTTCTAATCTGGGAGATGTGTGAAAAGCCGGCTACAAAGAGCGAGTCTCGTACGCGAGCGACTACTCTGTCGTTTCCTTTGCCTGCAACGTTCCGGATCTGTCGGAAAATGTCACAGGCGTGGGTAATAATTTTAAATAAAGCCTGCCGAATTGACGATTGTCTCGTAAATAAAACGTCAGACTAATATGGATAATGAAGTAATCATGTTATTTCCTTGTTTCCCAACATCTCGATCACTGTAAATTACGATTCAGTTTCTTGCATCTTAAAGATCCCATAACATATATACTAAGAAGTTTATTACGTTCTTACAATCTTAATGGAACATCTTTGAATCTGCCGAGTAAACTTTATCGATGCACGCGGATATGGATGAATGAGTGAGTTGATCACATAATAAAATGTTCTGTCGAAGCATACAGGTACATACATTCTTATAGAATAAATACTGTTATCTCATTATTACACTGCAAACGCGTTGACCGTCAAAAGTGACAGATATTTCAGTTTGATTACGCTATTGTGTCATACGAGCGCTCATAAACTTCTTGGCTGACACAGAATTACTTTCTAAAGGCTTTGTCGTATTGAAAATGGGCGTTAATTAATTTTATCATTTATATTATTTTTATCAAATTCAGATTAAACAGTGATGCATATTTTTTTATATTATATTTTTTTATATTAGCGAATTTCTTTGTTTCACATTTTAATAGGATTTGAGTTTTAAAATATAAGAAAAAATTTATTTTTAAAAATGATTGATTATTGTTTAAAAAAGGATGTATCGGATATATAGTCGTTGCAAAATAAATAAAATTTGTAAATGTATTTAATATCATCTTGAATATTTAAAGTATTCAGATTCTTTTCATTATTAATTGTATTTTCATTAGAGCACATGTCTACTTCTTATTAAAATAAACTTTCATTCAGATAGAAAATGAACGCCAAATTTTTTCTACTACTTTCAAATGCAATATAAAACAATCTGTAATTTTTCCACCATTTTCTTAATGTTTTGAGAAATGACCTATAATTTAAATAGTGATGCGTATATTTTTTTATACTATATTATATTATTTCATATTAGCGAATTTCTTTGTTTCACATTTTAATAGGATTTGAGTTTTAAAATATAAGATAAAATTTCTTTCTAAAAATGATTGAGTCTTGTTTAAAAAAGGATGTATCGGATATATAGTCGTTGCAAAATAAATAAAATTTGGAAATGTATTTAATATCAACATTTCAAATAAACTATATGCATATGAAAGTTGTGTGAATAAGATTGTTTTTGTTTAATAACATATTTTTCTAGTTTATTTATTCTATTTGTTATTAAAATTTAAATTATTTTTTACATTTTTTACAAGAAAAATCTCAATCTTTTTGTGTAAGTACTTTAAGTATTCAAGATAATTTATACAAAGTTTTATTGTGATTGTTGGTTGGTTATTCCGTAAATAAATAAATTTTGTTTATTTTACAGAACTGACCTCTTCTAAATGAAACTTTACATTAATCATCTTGAATATTTAAAGTATTCAGATTCTTTTCATTACTCCTTATTTCATTATTAATTATATTTTCATTAGAGCACATGTCTATTTCTTATTAAAATAAATTTTCATTCAGATAGAAAATGGACGCCAAATTTTTTCCACTACTTTCAAATGCAATATAAAACAATCTGTAATTTTTCCATAATTTTCTTAATGTTTTGAGAAATGTCTTATATATCCAAATAGTGATGCGTATATTTTTTTATACTAAATTATATTACTTCATATTAGCGAATTTCTTTGTTTCACATTTCAAGAGGATTTAAGTTCTAAAATATGAGATAAAATTTCTATCTAAAAATGATTGATTCTTGTTTAACGAATATCGAAATGCGAGTGGAGAGAAAATTAGTTACAATGGTCATAGGACTCGTGCGAGAGCCACGAGATCTCCATCCCAGTCGGCGCGGCGCGGCGGCGGCATTCATCGATTCCGCGTCATTCCGGAATCGATATCGCGCGCGGGCGTGCGGCACAGGGATACGTCGTAGATGCGCTCGGAGCCGATAAGTCACGGACTAGAGCCGGACTGGAGTACCATCTGTACCACACACGTGCGCGTATACGTACGCGGAGATGGGAGACGCGCTCGCACGTGTGTTCGTACATGGGCAACGAGAGCGAAAGAGAGAGAGAGAAAGAGGGACGGAGAGCGATAGAGCGAGGCGAGAAACGTGCGATGCACACGAGCGAGTGCCATGTGCATGCGCCGGGCGAGAGGGTATCGCGCGAGCCGACCGTGTAGGCTAGGTCGGCGGC
>QKQZ01007217.1:0-14251 GCA_003595255.1 Solenopsis fugax | reverse complement strand
ACCAGTAACTATAAAATTCATTTGATCACTATTCTACCAAACGATTTCTCTCAGTGTAGTGATTGCTCGAAAAATGACTTTCAATAATTTTTGGAATCATTTAGACGTCATTTTGACTTATTCTACTTGGGTGTATTTATGCAGATATATCAATCGCGATGAGATCACAGAATTGTAGGATGAGGGCCTTCGATCAGCGTTCGAGGTAGGCGTCCCCCTTTAGGGTCGCGTGGAGGGACGCGGCGAAATTCCACGGGACAACGCTTTTATCGCGACGAGGAATCCAATTACATCGGACGCAGGCGCCGCGACGCTCCTCGGCGGCCATCGCAACATCGCCATGGTTACCAGGGAGGAGACGAGGAGGAGACGTCGCCGTCGGTTAGCGATCAATACCGACGCCCGCTGCCGTCGCCGCCGCCGTTGCCACCGCCGTCGTCTCCTCTTCGTCCTCCTCGCGAGATTATTTTCGGCGTCGGTAGATTTTAGGGACGTTAAAATGTACCAGTGTTTACGGCTACGCCGTGTAATTCAGAATTTTGGTACACGCGTTATCTGTTAAATTCAAATAATTCTATTATGAGCCCACGTATTTATTTCAAGAATGTATAAGTTAGATATGATAGCCAGGCTTTTCATTCAAGCTAAAAACTTCTTCTCGATAAGTAATATCGCTCTAAGAATTTCCCTCAAAACACACAATATTCCTAGAATATTATACGAATATTATTAAAAATTAAAGTAATATCAAAATAATATTCCGGGAATATTATTTAATATTTTTTTATATTATGGGAACATTGTGTTAATGTTATACATGTCCGTTTTTACATAATATTCGTGGTATATTATGAAAATATTCTACGAATATTATTGCGGTAAAAAATTAATGTGAATTATTATGTATAAAATATTCATAAACTTTATAATTATTACATTTAAAAGTTATATTTAAAGTATTGAAGTTAATAATATTATTTACTTCTTCATTTAATATTTGTATTATATAGTATATAATATTATCAAAACATATAACCACTTTTTATTAATATATATTTCAGAAATATTATTTAATATTAAATAATATTAGAGCACTTATAGGTTTCCAGAAGAAATAAGGTACCATTTGTAGTTCTTTAAATAGGCAGCACTGAGACTGCAGCGGCAGTTCCTCAGAACTGTACGCTGATGTCTACACACCGGATTCTTATACAAATTGCATAAGATTTTTTTTAGAAAGCAGATTGGAATGCAAGGTCAAAATAGAAATTTGTCTTACCGAAAAAGCATTCTAAAAATGCATATTTCTTACATATTGTGCATATTTGCACATTTTGTGTGCACATATTCGCAATAAATATTATATTTGCATAAAAAATCCAATGTCTATTGATGTCTGACAAGTCATAAGTACGGCAAGCGGAATTATTAATTGTAAGGTACAATTACAAGTTCTATCATAAGAAAATTGCGAAATAAATTCTCTTTTTAGAATAATAATTTTCACGAATCGTAAGTGATCTCGTTGCTACCGATAAATCTGCATAAAGGATCTTTCTCCTCGCTCGATCTTCAATATCCGGAAGATTTTCTCTTGATATCACGAAAACAGGTACAGAGCGAATGCAAGGCGTTTTCTCCATCAACCTCCAGCTAAGAGCCTCGAATGAAGCACTTTGCTGTACCAAAAACCCAGCGGCTGAGCAGAAGGGGTCGATAGGGTGGTGGACGCTGTGTGCGTGCTCGTGCACATTAATAAAAATTTCACCGGTGGATGCGTCCGCACCATAGCGAGATCTCGCCGCGTGTACGTGCCCAGGGCGAATGCGCGCGGGAAGACGGAGCCGTTAATAGGCGAGTCTTCCGGCACAGGTAACTCTTTCGACGCGCGTACTGAAGCTTCCCCCCCGCACCCCCTCGAATTCACTCTCCTTTTTCCGGGCCGTCGCCCAGCGGGGCTCTCTTTACGTGTGCCTCACCCCTTTTATTTTGATTTATTCGACGTTGACTCGCCTCAACGCCCTTCGCCGGGCTCGCGCCCCCCGTGCCGTGTCCCGGTGCCCCCGGTACCCCCGGTGAACGGATTGTGACTTACGTCAGCGGGACTTCAGCCGGAGGAAGGGCCTTTTTCTCTTTTGTTTAACGTTAGCCCTTCCTCAGCGTTGATACGTTATAATAGACGGACGACTAAATGGATGTAACAGTTTCTTCTTTTCGTTTCATTGTCTTAATTTTGGATTATGAAGCTTCATCGATGCTACACTGAAAAAAAAAGTCTGGTTATAACTACCAAATGTATAGTAAAATAGTATCAATGAAATATTTTATCAATATAACAAAAAACAATTTTTTTACTAAATGTTTAGTAAGTATTATCAAATCTGGTATAAGTCTGGAAAAAGAGTCTTGTTGCATTATTTAGAAATCTAGTACATTCAACCAATATGTCTGTTCAAAAACGGACGAATCAGAAATCTTGTAGGAATTACCAGATTCTAGTAAAACTAATCAAACGTTCTGATTATAATAACCCAGAGTTCTATTATAATAATCAGAAATTCTGCTTGGTTTTACCACACTGAAAAAAAAGTCTGGTTATAACTACCAAATGTATAGTAAAATAGTATCAATGAAATATTTTATCAATATAACAAAAAACAATTTTTTTACTAAATGTTTAGTAAGTATTATCAAATCTGGTATAAGTCTGGAAAAAGAGTCTTGTTGCATTATTTAGAAATCTAGTACATTCAACCAATATGTCTGTTCAAAAACGGACGAATCAGAAATCTTGTAGGAATTACCAGATTCTAGTAAAACTAATCAAACGTTCTGATTATAATAACCCAGAGTTCTATTATAATAATCAGAAATTCTGCTTGGTTTTACCACACTGAAAAAAAAGTCTGGTTATAACTACCAAATGTATAGTGAAATAGTATCAATGAAATATTTTATCAATATAACAACAAAAATTTTATTTTACTAAATGTTTAGTAAGCATTATCAAATCTGGTATAAGTTACTAAATATTTAGAAAAGTAAAATTATTTTTGGTTACATTGACCAAGTATTTAATTGATACTATTTCACTATACATTTGATAGTTATAATCAGACTTTTTTTCAGTGCAGAAACACTCAATCATACAAGTTTTGTTAAAATAATCAGATCATTTTTTTCAGTGTAGCTAACAACACAAAGTATTTTCCTCTCCTCTTGGAATTAAGAAATTTTAAAAAATTATTAAAAAATTATTTCTCGCGCTTATAGAGGACTACTTGTTGGTAATAAGAATGGTATGAAAGAAGATGTCGATAGTGAAATAACACGATTCGTGGCGTGTCGCAACCTCCCCCCTGTGAAAAGGACCCGTCACAGTTTTCCCGATAAAGATGGAAATTCGCGGCGTTACCCCATCGCATTACATTTACCCGGAACGACGCAACGAACGGGTAACACATGTCAGTGAATACGGGCGGGGAGATAGAGACGATGGGGTTAGATTCGAACGCTTTTTACCCCAAAAATGTAGTTTAACGTCGCCGGCCCCGGGGTCGTAAATCAAGCGGCGTAAAATCAATTACCACTTATCGCCTTGCACAATCGTCGGGTTAAAGAATCGCCCTGCGAACCTGTCGCCTCGTAGTTTTTTGCACGCGAGCTCCTTGTTCTCTCTCTCTTTTTTTTTTTGCAATTGTCCAGATGTCGACGAACGTGCACGTTAACTTCTGCACATTTTCCAGAAATGTGATAAAGCATTAACGAGAAATCGTCATGTTATTTCGACGAAAATCTTAACGCGAATAATGATGAGTAATATTAATTAAATCTTTTAATACATGTTAATTATAATTTTTTTTACAATCATTTTGTATTTAATAATAATTGTTATAAGACACAGAATGACATATTATGTATATAAGAAATTTATTAATGAAAAATAGAACAACATGCAAAAAAAAAATAATCCTAATAAAAGAAACGAAATTAAATCCGTTTCGAGGACATCGTCGGTCTCGTGTATCGATGTGTGTCCATGGAGATGGATCAGAATGCGTCCTCCTTCAAAGGATACCGAAATAAGAGCTCTCGCAAGGAAGCGCTCGTCCGCCGTCTCATCTCCGCGTCGATCGACGATCTTATCGATCTCGAACTGCAATAGATACCCTTATTCTCTTCTTTCTTTCTCGAGAGCTCGTCCTCGGTTGACGCGTTCTCTTCCGGCGGGAGGGAAAAGAAAAGGGAAAGCGAGGCGTAACGACACGGGAGCGATCGCGGCTCCTGCCGATTTCTCGCGCCGTAAAACACGAGTCTTCTCGCTGTCCTGCGCGTGCAGGACTCGCCGGGCCATTTCGAGAGGATCGCTCACAAAGGATGCTGTTGGAGTATCTTTAAGAGGAGCTAATAGGAAAAAAGCGAAAGCGCAATAAAACACTTAACATACAACAACACGTATAATAATGAAAACTTTAATAATAAGGGAAACGGAAAATAAAACTACACAAGAAAGTGTAATGGCACAAAAAAGCAAGTTTTAAAATATCAAACAAATATTTTGAAAGAGTTACACTCGGAGAAAATTTTCTTCTAGTAAAAAAAATATTTGTTTAAATCAAAGTAATTTGTGTATTGCTATACGATTAAAGAAAAGTTTCTTTGATTTGAAGCAATATTTGTTGCTTCTTTTATTAGAATGAAAAAAATAGTTTGGTTGTGCAACGTAAATCTTTCTTTAAATACAAGAAATATATTTTTAAAACCAGAATAACTAAATTATTTCTTACATTTCTGTCAGTACTTTCTTTGAATTAAAAAATTACTTGTTTATGTTAAACAAATAATTTGCACAATTCATTTACTATAAAAAAGGCTACGTAATAACGTCATTTCTTGAAATCAAATAAATTTTTATTTTCCTCAAAGGTATTTTTATTTCAACTTAAAAAATTCAAGTTAAAGAAATGATTTCATCAATTTAAACATAACTTTTCTCTGGGTGTATTATTATATATAATATTACGCTGTTAAAAATGTCATGAAATTTCATGAACTTTTAATATACTATGGTAAATAACATTTAAATGACTCGTAACTGAAATGATTTTTAATGTACATGTTAATGAAATGAAGTTTAAATGAATTAAAATATATAAGTGTACTGAAATTTAATATACTTTTAATACAAATATAAATGAAATAATACAAACGTTAATAAAATTTAAGACATTAGTAAATGAATATTCATGTACTGCATTACTTTTCATTCATTACTTTTCATTTACGGGCTTGAACCAAGCTTCCTTTACATGTTAATTAAGAGTCATTAAGAAATTTCTAACAGTGTATATCTCATGGCAATATAAGATAACATTTATAAATCACACAACATGTTTTTCCAACCGGTGGCTTCTCGGCCATTATTGGCCGCTTCAACGACCGCCTTCTGTTTGCCTTTCCCAGATATACGTATAATCTGCCGATTTTCTCCCGGCGTTTTCGCGCCTTCGCATTGTCGTGGAACGGGTAAATAAAACGGGCGGGAATCCTTCGGGAATCCGCTTAAGTGTCCCATTTTCGACCGCTGACGTTTTGACGTTTATCGGGCAACTTTGCGAAAGGGTGAACAGAATCCCTGGCCATTTCCCAAAGGCATATCTCGAAACATGCATTTAATTTCCCAGGGATGTGTCGACAACGGTAAATCAATACGATTCAATGAGTACTTAGTCAGGAAAATGAATGACACTCGCGCCTTCGGTGTCATCACAATAAGTAATAATTTACTATCACTAATCTTATCAATTACCGCGACGTCTTCATCTGATTTATCGCGGAGCAGAAGGAAACCCCTTGCAAAAAGTATCTCTATATCATATAAATAATTTGTTAATAATATTCCTGAAATATTAATAAAAAATGATAGTTATACTGAGAGAAAAAATTGTAGTAATGGCAACTATAAGGGGACCATACAAATTTTATTAATATAATTATAATATACAGTTAAGTGAACTATATTGTAGTTATTGCAATCAAGTTAATGGTTAAGAGAACTAATAAAAAGTAGTTGTAGTATACTACATAATATAGTAATTACAACTTTTTATTAGTTTTCTTAACCATAAACTTAGTTGCAATAACTATAACATAGTCCACTTAACTATATATTATAATTCTATGAACAAAATTTGTATGATTGTCCCCTTATAGTTGCCACCACTACAATTTTTTCTCTCAGTGTATGTCTACTCCTGATAATATTATATGAAGAAGTAAATAATATTATTTACTTCAATATTTTAAATTATCGGGAATATAACTTATAAATGTAATAATTATAGAGTTTATGAATATTTTATGCATAATAATTCAGATTAATTTTTGACCACAATAATATTCGTAGAACATTTTCATAATATTCCACGGATATTGAAGTAATATACCATGAATATTACGTGAAAACATATAACATTAATATAATACCATATTTCCATAATATTAAAAAATATTGAATAATATTCTCAGAATATTATTTTAATATTATTTTAAATTTAACAATATTTGTATAATATTCTAAAAATATTTTATTCTTATAAAGATGAAATTCTCTTCTGTACAACTAATGTGTATCGCGATTAATATTATCGGTACTAGTCCAAGTTTCGATTTCATAAAACGTTCCCCCGAGGATCTCGAGAATCACCCTCCTTTTGTCGATCGAAAGCTCGTCATATCTGGTGCATACACACGAGAGAAAAAGAGGCGCGCAAAAAAAAACTGTTTTTAAACGCGCTTCACGAGGAGCGGATTAGCTTGCTCTCGATCTCTCGGCTTTCAACGTGCTTGTTTGAGCCTTCGCATGGGAGGAGCAGGACGCGGGGGTGCCTCCGGAGGGAGCGAGGGCGCGCCGCATTCATCTCGCCCTTTAATCCGCTGATTCCGCTCTCGGCGCATGACGACGCTACGCGTCCCCGGCTCCGATTCGATGCCATTCTCCTTTTCTGCGTCCTTCCACCAGACGTTACGAGCCATTCAATTCGAATACCGGGATCCCTTTCAGGGAATTTGTAACGCTATCCCTGTTTGCCGACAGGACCCGCCCTGGACCTGGCGTTCCTTCGTTCACTCGTCCGTTTCTTTCGCTCGCCCGCGGGACGCTCACGGCACGAAGGTACCCACGCATCTCTGTGCACGTAATTGCCGATTAACTTCTTGATGCATTGAAAAAGATTGCATCCCCCGCGGAAGTGTGTCGCGACTAAACCGGGATTACGGAGGAAAACTTGAGACTTGAGACCTTTCTGCAGCATTAGAAAATTATATCGAACTTTATTGCTAATCCGCCAAACATCGGGTGATATGACATACTGTTTAATATATCCCAAATTATTTTTTTACGATGTGATTGGGTCTGAGTGCACTAATTGTAAGAGAAACGTTTGATAAAATCAACCAAAGTTTGGTTGAATAGTGATCAAATGAATTTTATAGTAATAGTTATTACTAAATATATAGTTGTTTTGCCCAAACAATTTGTAGCCTTAACCAAACAATTATTTTCATACAACAAAATTACAAAAAGTTTTGTTAAATGTAACTAAGTTTTTGATACCAGTAACTATAAAATTCATTTGATCACTATTCTACACCAAACGATTTCTCTCAGTGTGAACCTTGTTTCTGAAGCGAAAGTTTAAATAGTTTTGTGAATATATTTATGGTGGCACTCACTGAGAGAAATCGTTTGGTAAGATCAACTAACGTTTGGTTGAATAGTGATCAAATGAATTTTGTAGTTACTGATACCAAAACCTTTGTTACATTTAACAAAACTTTTTGTAATTTGTTATATGAAAATAATTATTTGGTTAAGGCTACAAATTGTTTGGTCAAAACAACTATATATTTAGTAATTATAACTATAAAATTCATTTCATCACTATTCAGCCAAACGTTAGTTGATTTTACCAAACATTTCTCTCAGTGCTAAATGATATTCTGGAAGATTTTCAGTGTGATTATACTGAAAAAATGTTTTTTATATTCGAGTAAATACACTGAGAGAAGTATTTGGTGAGACAAACCAAACGTTTAGTTAAATAGTGATCAAATAAACTTATAGTATAATTATTAAATATGTAGTTGTTTTGACCAAACAACTACATATTTAATAATTACACTATAAAATTTATATCTGTAGCTTTAATCAAGCAATTGTTTTTGTACAGTTTATAACCAAATAATTCGTTAAATGTAACTAAGTTTTTGTCACCAGTAAGTACAAAATTCATTTAATCACTAATAACTAAACGTTTAATTAATATTTCTCTCAATATATATTTATTTTAACGTCATTTTCTTGATTTAAATAAATATTAGCTAGTATCAAAAACTTTATTTTTAAACTTAAGAAATATTTTTAAAAATCAAGAAAATGATGTTAAAATAAATATACTTACTTGAACATAAAATAATTTTTTCAGTGTAGGATTACTGAAAGAATCCAACATCGTTTTCACAAAGCGTTAGAAAATTGTATAATATTAATTGTCTAAATCAACCAAAATTCCTATGTTATAATTCATATAAATTTTATATATGCTCCTGAAAAAATTCCGCTAGAAAATACGTTTCCTTCGAAAACGAAAGCGTGACGTTTATACACATATTTGCACTTGTATGCTTCACGGTTGAATGATATTTTACGACGAGGAAGTCACGCGGGATTTCAAGAAGGGAACGGGAAACAGATCTGTCATCGTTCAATCCACGGAAAGCGATGGCGCGCCGTTCTCCGCGGCTCTCGCAGCGCCCGTAGGTCCTTTCCTCGATCGAGGACGTGAGGATATATCAATTGACGTCCGCGCTTGACGGACGGGCACTCGAGCATACCGAGTAAGGTAGCGTGACGTGGATGTATCGATATTGATACGTGGCGGCGGTAGCGAGTGATCGATAGGCATTCGCCGCCTCTGATCCGTGTAATTCGCGCGCATAAGAGGATACCGAACGGACGTATTGTCCGACTGTCGGCTCCTCCGTTTGCGGATCTCCTCCCCGACGACGCGCGACGTCCCGTATCCCGCTTGCGCATTTTTGGAAGCTCCCCCGAAAACGGGGGAATGCTGCAACACAGCTACCTGCGGGCCCTCACGATTTTGACGGAGGTTGCCCCACCCGGCGCGGCGCTCCTTCGGTTCCGGCTTCCGTCACGCGCCTCGAATACGAAAACGGTCCGCACTCGATCGCGCCGAATCGCAATTTTACGCGAGCGGCCCCGAAAATAAGCGACCACGAGGGGAGAGCTTGGTGCATGGAAGAAAAAGAGAAGATTCTATTCTGTGCCCGTAAGAATAAGGCAACATTCGAATTCTCTTACGCACGTTGGAGAACGCGTAAAATTATCTGGAAAAAAGAGTACTTCAGCACACACCTCAGATGCCTTTTATATGTTTTATTTTTGTCAGTTCCGATTTCGAAAGACTAGCAACGAAATATTTTATTTTGTGGTGAAAGCTAAATAAAACAATTATTCTGTTATAAAATTAATTATTCTGTTTTTTATTCTATAATTTTACTGAAGATGATCCAAAATCGAGAATCGAAACGTCTAATACACCGAAAAAAAAGTCTGGTTATAGTGATCAAATGTATAGTAAAATACTATCAATTAAATATTTTGTCAATATAACTAAAAATAATTTTATTTTTCTCAATGTTTAGTAAGTATTATCAAATCTGGTATAAGTTACTAAATATTTAGAAAAGTAAAATTATTTTTGGTTACATTGACCAAAGATTTAATTGATACTATTTCATTATACATTTGGTAGTTACCAGTCTTTTTTCAGTGTAGCAACAAAATATTTTATTTTGTGGTGAAAGCTAAATAAATCAATTATTCTGTTATAAAATTAATAATTTTGTTTTTATTCTATGATTTTACCAAAATCGAGGATCGAAATTATTACATTAGACGTTTCGGAACGAAACGTCTAATGTAATAATTTTGATTGTTAATATACATATTAATTACACAAGAACAAGAATTGCCCAGTGTCGGCAATTTTTTCTTATGTTATTAATTTCTTCAGAGCCTCTCTTCATCTAATTTAAATGAATCAATTGTGAAAAAAAATTATTTAGAGATTGATTGTTAAAAATTATTAAAATATAAAAGGAGTCGATTAAAAAATATATTTTTAATAGAACGAACAAGAATACGATCTTATTTTATTACTCAATCGCGTAATAATTACGGAAATTCAAAATTATTACGACAAAAATGCTTTAGTGATTTTTAGATCTAAATTTAATTGATTATTCAATTTTTTGGAAACAAGGCTGTTCCAAATACTTGCTAAAACAGAGAACAAATTAATTTTGTTGCGTTCCTCGAGAGTTTCTCACGGATCTCGTTCCTTTTCGAAGAAGACCAAAAGAGGAAACGTTTCGTTCCGAAGTGTCGTGAAGGTACACGTATCGAGCCTGACGTGATGATCGAGAGCAAAATTCGAGAGAATGAATGTGGGAGAAAGATCGAAAGGAGAGAAAGAGAGAGATGGAAAAAACACGAGTCTTGGAAAGCGGCTAAGGTGCAACGCGTAGGTGCAACGACGCGCGTCGTTCATCGCGGATTGAATGGTTACATTTCAATCGGGTGCAGGGGTGGAGGGCGACGGGAGGAGGAGAGAAAGGTGGCAGAGATCGAAAGTGAGTCCGGCAGGTAGCAGTCCGCCTTTAACGGCTTTAACGGCGTTTCGGAGGTGCCATTTACACCTCCGAAAGCGTCGTCGACGACGACGACAGGGGGTTGCAGCGTCGCCCTCGGCTCATTGTCGGGCCCCGCTATGCCTGTATACGGTAGCCATTGACGAAGCGACTTCCCGTCACGCCAACTGCCCGCTCTCTTTCTCTCTATCCGCATCTACGTCGCTCCTCTTTCCGTTCGATCTCGCAATGTCGCGTGTGTAAAACGTGCGATCGTACCGCTCCGCGTGGGACTTCTGACCGACCTATATACGATGAAAGAGGACGCGATGAAAGAGAGGGTGTATTTGTAAAGAAGTAACTTTGTGAGAATTTATTTGGGAACGTGACGAGACCAATATAGACATTTATTTTACCAAAATATTGAAAGAGATAAAGAATACGTTCAAAATTATGTGTTTTTGAAAAATCTAAACTCTCAAGTTTTCTACATTTCTCGATACGCAAGGATAGACATGAAAACAAATTAAAGTCACGCTTTCATTTTGGAAAGAAACGTATTCTCTCGCGGAATTTTTTCAAGAGTAAAATTAATAACAGAAATATTATCTAATTTCGATAATTTAGACAATTAATATTACGCAATGTTTTAACGTTTAAAAAACGATGTTGGATTCTTTCAGTAATCCTAATCACACTGAAATTTAAAGATTTACACTCGCTAATCTGAATCAGTGGAATCTTACTGATTTGCAGTGCTATACTTATAATGTGATCATCAGTAATTATTCACTATTTTTCAGTGATTCCAATTAAGAAGGGGCTACTCTCACTGATAAATCAGTGTATTATCATTGAAAGACAGTGCATATGTCACTGATTGATATAATTACATCACTGAAATCAGACTATTCATCGTCTTTAAGTGAATAATTTCGATAATTTAGACAATTAATATTACGCAATGTTTTAACGTTTAGAAAACGATGTTGGATTCTTTCAATAATCCTAATCACACTGAAATTTAAAAATTCATACTCGCTAATCTGAATCAGTGGAATCTTACTGATTTGCAGTGCTATACTTACCATATATAATGTGATCATCAGTAATTATTCACTATTTTTCAGTGATTCCAATTAAAAAGGGGCTACTCTCACTGATAAATCAGTGTATTATCATTGAAAGACAGTGCATATGTCACTGATTGATATAATTACATCACTAAAATCAGACTATTCATTGTCTTTAAGTGAATAATTTCGATAATTTAGACAATTAATATTACGCAATGTTTTAACGTTTAGAAAACGATGTTGGATTCTTTCAATAATCCTAATCACACTGAAATTTAAAAATTCATACTCGCTAATCTGAATCAGTGGAATCTTACTGATTTGCAATGCTATACTTATAATGTGACCATCAGTGACTATTCACTATTTTTCAGATTCCGATTAAGAAGGGGTTACTCTCATTGATAAATCAGTGTATCGTTATCACTGAAAGAGAGTGCATATGTCACTGATTGAGATAAATATCACTGAAATCAGACTATTCATTGTCTTTTAGTGAATAATACACTAATTCCGATTTAGAGAGCAAATAGTTTAAAATACATACTATTTTTAAAATGTTACTATATTCTCAAAGCACGTTAATACTCATCATTCAAGTCGCGACTAATTAAACGCGTACGCACACCTACTTTATTTCACCGGTCGGTCTTTAATTTACGACTACAAAGCAACAATATCCCGAATCGCTTACAATGTAAAAGGTGAGAGGGCCCGAACGGGGCGCTTCCGTAGAGAGGATTTCGGGGATGGCCCGAGGATGGTCCCAAGGAAGAGCGGACTCGCGCGAAGTTTAGCACCTAGAAGACAGTTACGAGGCCGCGGGCGAGTGAAGAACGCTAATTTCACAGTCGTTTAAATGGCGATAACTCAACGAGATTTACAACACGCGCTGGAGGATTTCCAGCACGTGTAGGGCCTGCGGGAACCGGGGCTTGACATCATATTCCATTAAAGCCGAAACCGGCCGCGGTTCTCCGCCTCGATTTTACGATCGTCTCGTCGTCAAGACGATAGAACCTCGTACCCCTTTACATAATACTGCATAAACGTTACCTTCTATTTTTATAATAAATACATATTTAGCTAAAACAACGGCCGAGACCCGTTAAAGTCGTATCCATTCCTCGTATCCATTCCTCTACGTCTTATATTGTTAATAAAAAATATTTATTTCTTTTAATTTCGTTAATTTCGAATATAAAAATAGTATTAAAAGATATATCTATACTGGAGGATCAACGAAAAGAAGTTCATCTTTATGTTGTCTTCACCATTTTGATTGTACGAATTTCTACACTCAGAGAAAAGTTTCTTCGAGTAAAAAAAATATTTGTTTGAATAAAAGACATTTGTACATTGCTATACGGTTAAATAAAAGTTTCTTTGATTTGCAGAAATTTTTTGATTATTCTTTTTATCTGAATTAAAGAGAGTTTAGTTGTACAACTCAAATCCTTTTATTAAATGAAAGAAATATATTTTTATAAAACCAGAGCAAATAAATTATTTCTTACATTTCTTTGAATTAAAAAATTATTTGTCTAAATTAAACAAATAATTTGAATAAATAATTTATTTACTTTAAAAGAGGCTTTTTGAAATCAAATAAATTTTATTTTCCTCAAAGGTATTTTCACTTCAATTAAAAAAAATCAAGTTAAAGAAACGATTTCTTCAATTTAAACATAACTTTTCTCTGGGTGTAAATTATAAGCAAACAATATGAATAAATAATATATTTAATAAAAGGTTTCTTGAAATCAAATAAATTTTATTTTGGGTGTAAATTATAAGCAAACAATATGAATAAATAATATATTAATAAAAGGTTTCTTGAAATCAAATAAATTTTATTTTCCTCAAAGATATTTTCACTTCAATTAAAAAAAATCAAGTTAAAGAAACGATTTCTTCAATTTAAACATAACTTTTCTCTGGGTGTAAATTATAAGCAAACAATATGAATAAATAATATATTTAATAAAAGGTTTCTTGAAATCAAATAAATTTTATTTTCCTCAAAGATATTTTCACTTCAATTAAAAAAAATCAAGTTAAAGAAACGATTTCTTCAATTTAAACATAACTTTTCTCTGGGTGTAAATTATAAGCAAACAAGAAGAAGTTAACAAGATCTCAAAAAAAGTGCATTAAGTTTTGATGATACATAATTATAAATTAATAGGTAATACAATTTCTTAATCTTCAACTTATTTCGTCGCTGAGAACGAAACTAATCGCGATGTGTCCGTCGGGAGCTCGTGTCAGAAATAGAAAAATCCTCTCGGAAGGGTCTCGACGTTCGAAGAATAGCCCCGCGATCGCGTCACTTCCGATCTGGGTCGCACGAATTCCCGGGACACGTGGCCGATGTCGCGGAAAAGACCCGAGCTTTCTCGCAAGGCGGAAGGAAGTTCTGAGGCTACGCGTCGCGATGAGTCGCCGTCGTCGTCGTCGCC
>QKQZ01007198.1:0-16078 GCA_003595255.1 Solenopsis fugax | reverse complement strand
CTTGTAACATACGCATCATTTCTCTCTTTTGCTCGTACGCTCTCGCTTCTGCTCGCACGCGTTGCGACTATTGTTCGCTCTTGCTACCTCTCATACGCTTACAGCTAATGCGGACTATTTGGTGCGGAAAGGGTGGTGCGCGCGGACTAGTCGCGGGGTCCGCTGCTGCCACCACCCACCGCCCACCACCACCCTCTATCATTTTTTGTAATTATTATCGAGAAAGCGCAAAATATGTGCCACTGCTAAAATTTTCGGGAAGAGTAGATGCGATGTTGAGGTACGTGAGTTCTCTGATAGTGCCGCCAAGGTGGTTGAATTTCGCGAGATAATACAAGAGAAGCGTCGATAGTCCGGCTGTTGATTAAACGACTCTGGAGACAATGTTCCGTTTTTAGAAGTCGCGGTTGAAACAATAGGTGAGTAAACATTGGCGCGAATGTGATCCGTTTTAAGGTACATGGGCCCTCTGATATGTGTCACCATGGAGGTTGAATTTTGCAGATGATACAAAAGAAGCGCTGATATTTTGGCTGCTGTTGATTAAACAAAAATTCTGAGCAATGCTCCGGTTAGACAAAGAAGTTTGCGAATGAAATATATAATAGATCAGTCAGCGTGCGGACCTCAGTTGGTGCCTTGAAAGATTACCGAATCGGTTGCAATAGTTGGTAATAAAAAATAGTCGATCGTATCGGGAACATAGATCCCAACGATCTCATGGACGTAGTGGATGAAGGATTCGAGAACGTGAATATGAATTTTGAAGATATATTGAATGAAGAGTCTGACGAAGAATGTGCGTTATCCGGTGATAGTGCCTGTAATTGTAGTGAAGGCCTTGAGGATCTTATGGAAAGAGTTGTCAAGTGCGGAATTCCACGTTTTAAATTTCCGTACAAAACACTGCATGCTTCAATTTTACTACTACTCGACTAATGAACTAGACTTATGCGCTACTTGCATGATAACGTTGTTGGACATAGAAATGGGAGTATTGCGCGCCATTCGGGACTACGAGACTAATTCCCTTGGTTTGCTAAACGGCTTATATTGCTCCAACTGCAGACAGCCCATGTTTATGTATATTCTGACCAATATGTGCCCAATATGTGTGCCCACACAATAAAAATATATTTGTGAAACGAGACACTATATATGCGAACAACATGGACATTGATATAGAAGATGATGTAGAAGATGTCATGTATGTTCTCAATGATTCACAGGGAGAAACAAGCACTAATGTGCAACGACGAATATCGTCCGTACAATTTCTACGCGATCGAGAATTAGGCATACGTGGAACCGGGGAACGGGCCATGAGACAAGAAGTAGTTATAAACGAAGATCCTGTTCATAACTTGTCTTGTCACGTGAGACGGAGACTGTACACGTAGGTTCAAGACAATATGTGCGTGTTTGACGACGTAGAAAACAATTATAAGTACAATCGGGCGAAACAAATTGTTGATCAAATCGGCAGCGCTCTGCACATTGAGATTCCCGCGGGTAGTGGAAGGTAAGTCGAATTGCTGGCGATAGACAAACTATGGCCAACCGACCCTGTGAAAATCTTGTCTTCAAACGGTGGTTTGACAATTACGATATACAAGAGTATTTTAAAATTTTTGAGCAGAATCAACGGTGGAGAGGAATGATGGCTCCTCGCTTTTGCGAACTTAGTTATAAAGTGAAACACTGTTCGCGTTCTAAATATACGGCGGTATTGCAAATCTTGTGAACAAGATACGTGCAAGTGCTCCGTAGAAGAGGAATGTAACACGATTAAAAAAAAAAACATGGAACACCTTGAGCCAGTGGAATACGAATTGCTGGAGCGGTGCTCGCAGATTATGACTTTGGCAGTGTTTCGCGTGGCTGCAACGATGCGAGTGTATCGAGCAGCTTGGAGAACGCTGCCGCGTCTTCGACTCGCTATTGGAAGTAGATAATCTCTGATGACGAGAATCTTGCGACTCGCGGGTGCAAAGACTCAATTAGAAAGACGTTTTGTGCGCATTGGTAGCGAGTACACGAGCACTAGTGGTGACAATAAAAAATCGCTTGTGTGGCGCGAGATCGATACCGCATTCTGACAGGTGCGATTATTAACACGAACCATATCGAGCCGCGACAATTCTTGGAGGACGCCGATGATATGATGATCGAGCGAGGTAAGACGCTATCAAGAAACATAGTGTGAAGGTGAACACCGCATTCAACGGTGAGTTTATGGACATTCATGGCAAACGCGATAATAAAAATATCGCGACGAAAAACCATGAACTTTATCGAACATCAAATGTGCGCGAGCGGTACGAGCAGCGCGTCATCGAAGTAACTTTAGTTATGCGGAACGCGAAAGCGGGTGGGCGCTAAAGCAAATTCTAAACTTGACTGTTAACATCAACAAGCATAATCCCATGCACGCGGGATATTACATCGAAGTGCCGTGGCGAATAATTGAAAAACATGCTGTGATTAACGTATAGTCGCAGAACAATGCGTGCTTTGCGTGATCTGTCGTGGCAGCCATGCACCCCGCCGAAAGAAATGTGAACCGGGAGTCATTGTATCCGCATTACGTGAATGTTTTGAATTTTGGCAACATAAAGTTTGATTAATGATTCTAAACGACATCGCGAAATTTGAACGTTTAAACGACGTGTCGGTGAATGTGAACACTACCGAGGTGAAGGAAAAAAGCTATGTTTTCTCCTGATACGATTCACCGATGACAAGAAGAAAAAGCATGTAAATTTACTGTACAAAGAAAATCCACGCGACAACAGCCTCGACCACTTCGCGTGCATTAAGAACTTGACCCGGCTAGTCAGCTCGCAACTGACTAAAAAGGAGCACAGGCAATTTATCTGCGATTGGTAAGTATAATAATATATAAATATAAAAGGATTTCACGCATAAAAGAATAGTGAAAAAAAATATTAATTTTGTTACAGTTGCCTGCATTACTTCAGCTCCGACAAAAAGTTACAGTCGCATGCAATGGAATGCCGGCAAATAAATAACTGCGCCGTCCAACAGAGAAAGAACGACAAGTCGTTGGAATTCGGTAACAAATAGCGCGTGTTCTTTGTAGTATACGCCGATTTGGAGTGCGTTATGTGGAAGATGGAACCCGGAATAGAAAACCTCGAGTTTCAGGTATCAGCATCACGAAGTATTTAGTATTGCGTACAATGTTAAATGCTCATATGACGTGTTATCGGAGTATCATTTTCGTCGTGATAAGGATTGCAATTTGGCGCATAACGTGAAAGCAAGAATATCTGTCAATGTTTCAATGGAAACTCTATCGAAACAACAGATAGAGGCATTCCGTAGCGCGACTCGTCACATTTGCGAAAAACCGTTCACACAGAAAACGTTCATACGGATACGCGAACATTGCCACTTTACCGGTCATTACCGTTGTCCCGCCGGGACCGGTGCACTTGGACACCTTACAATTAGACATCGTGCAAATAGACACGATGCAAATAGACACGATATTTTGGATACGGTTCCATTAGACACCGTTCAGTTGCGCACGTAGATCCACCCCCTTGCACATCCCCGTTTATGTGTGTGTGTGCGTGTGTGCGTGCGTGCGTGCGTGCGGTGCGCTTCTTTTCGTGTCTAACTGAACGGTGTGCAAGTGAGCGGTGCGCAAGTGAGCGGTGTGCAAGTGAGCGGTGTGCAACTGAACAGTGTGCAAGTATAGTGTGCGCAACTGAACGGTGTCTAATGGAACCGTGTCCAAAATATCGTGTCTATTTGCACTGTGTCTAATTGTACGATGTCCAAGTGAAGGCCACTCGCCCCGCCCATTTCGATTGTAATTTAAATTACAAATAAAATTGGAAAAAAATCATTAAGACTCCTTATACAAATTCTTGATAATAATTTAAGGAAAAGATTTATAAGAAGATTTATAAGATTTATAAAGATTTATAAGATTTTTAAGACCAATAGGAGTCGACTCAAGGTGTTAGTGTGCACATAAAATTTATTAATATTTCATCTGATGAAAAAAGGCGTGCATTTGACGCTATTTAAAGTAAGCCCAACATTAATCCGTAAAGTACGCTTAACAATAATCCGCAGACGTTTCGACTCACTGTTCGAGTTCTCTTCAGTGCATTCTTGTTATTAAATACAGGTAAAAATTCTTCAATACATTATGAACAGGCGTGTGTGGTATGTACAATTGTTGTCCAGAATTGAGACGTGTAGAGAAAATTCTCATTTTGGCGGCGAGTCAATCATAAAGCCAGCGGTATCTCTTTGGTATATTGGCATGTTCTACCGACGTCTATCGTTTTCCGCACTGATATTATATAAAATTAGTCGTGAAATAAAAATTAAACGTGACTAGATAACAATTAAAATGAAATGTGTCAAGCTGAACTTACAAAATTACATGGAAACACTAAGTACGAGTTCGTTAACTCGATGACGTTTGTTAACAGATCTTAAACGTTGCAAATGTGAGCGACCGTGTGTCGTTCTCGGAATATAAACATAATACTTAGAAAGGTCACATGGAAGGAGAGATCGAATGAGAAGGAGAAAATAGAGGAAAAGACTGAAAGCAAGTAGAGGGGAGGGGGAGAAAGAAAGGAAAAACGAAAAAAGGAGGGTAGAAATAAGAGTAGGAGTAAGAAAAAACATCTGGTAGATATCTCAATTATCACTCGTGTCATCCACTCAAACAGAAAATAGGCACAATAATAGGATTAATTGATAGATGTTGAGACTTTCACATCCAGAATTTCACCAAAAAAATTTTGAATTTGTTATCGAGACCTTAATAAACAATGGTTATCCGTTGAATCTAATTTTTTCAATAATTAAACAGAGACTTAAAAAAATAATTACATTAAAACCTCCCAAGGAGAAGGCAAACAACTCGACCTCAATCATTGAACGGAATAATATTTTTTCAAATTCACCTCCAAATGTATATAAAATCACACAAGTAAATATAAAAGCAATAAGATCCAGCTATGACCGTAGAAAGCTTTTCAGTTCAATTTACATTTATACATTAACGGTCTAATATTTCTCTAAATTTAAATCACACGCCTCAAAATGCGTTCTTACTCACATTCGGTTATTGCGAGAAATATCACCGAGGCCTCAGTGGTCGAAGTGGTAAGATGCCCGGACCGGAGATTTGGGAGGTTCCAGGTTCGAACCCTGGCTGAGGTGATATTTTTCGCAATAAATTCTTTACAGTTTTTTCAGGGGAGAATGGGTTTGATATTTGGATGCAAGTCGGCATCAAACGTTATTTTCAATTTAATTAATGTGATATTACTTATTCTTATTCGTCTTACAGCTGTGTTATGACCGGAAAAACAATTCGGCGCACAGTCGGGTGAATTTGAAAAATGTATATAAAATCACACAAGTAAATATAAAAGCAATAAGATCCAGCTATGACCGTAGAAGGCTTTTCAGTTCAATTTACATTTATACATTAATAGTCTAATATCTGTCTAAATATAAATTATTAATATTGTATAAAATTGATTGTAATATTATTATTTCCTTATCCTTGTTCACCATTTCCTATCTTTTAGTTTAATAAGACGTGAGATGAGTTGCGTACGGAAAGGTGGGAGGGAGAGCGCGAGCGAACGATGATAGGCCGCGAGAACACATGCGAGCGTACGAGAGGGAGCGAGAGTGAACAATAGCCGCAACGCGTGCGAGCGGAAACGAGAGCGTACGGGCAAAGAGAGAAATGACGTATGTTATGGGCGGAAGTGAGAACGCGCATAAGTAAGAGAGAACGCATACGTTACGGACGGCAGTGGCGGCGGCGGCGGCGGACCTCGCGGCAGGCCCTCGCGTACCCCCTCCCCAACACCACGAAAATCGCTCGCGTTAGCCCCTCGAGTCTTCCACGGGTATCCTCCCCCTTAGCGGCGGCGGCCACAAACAAAAGTTTACATAAATATCGGAGGGAGCATAGTCCATGTTTAGGTAAACACGGTATGTGCCGCAGATTCCCTGCGTGACGTCATACCACTCTCCGCATACTCCTCGCGCCCACATTACCCCCCCGCACATTCGACCTCCTCGGCACTCCCAAGTTAGAATCGGCTTTATACTGCTACTGGGGTGAGATGAGCGTTAAAAACTCTATTGTAAAGTCTGAGCCGAGAAGCATATTGTCGAATTTTCGTTCCTTTTTGTATTGCATATTATCTTCTCGCGTGAACATTTCTGTCACTCCGACGTCAATCGTTCGATCTCGCCATGTTAAGAGTTTTCTTTCTCGGATATTGCGCCTGCCAACGCTGCAGCCAAGTCGCCGTTTCGTGTTGTCTTATAAATCCGTGTATCTGTGAGCGTGTGATTGTGTTCTCGTTTTGTAACTTTTCGCGATAATCCGTTGTAATTTTGTGCAATCTCTTTGTGTAGCGTGCGCATGTAATAATTTATAGAATTTCTAATTGTTTTGTACATCTTCCTCGCGGGTTACGCGCCGATAAAGCGAGGAAATTGGATTTCTCTTGTGCATCGCGGTAATATTTTGTAAATTCTTTCGTTCGATCGTAACATTCCGCGACATTATCACCCATAGCATGCCAGCGACCCTGCGTACTTAAACAAGATTGTACAATACCACCTTATCTTCTTTGAAATACATTATTGTTAATTGTTTTCGTTAATTATTGCATTCGTTACTGTGTGATTATTCTTGTCCTTCAATCTCCATCTGCCCGTACCGAGCCACCCCCTTTGCCAATTCCGTGGCTATGCGTTCAGCTTTCGGAGCCAAGTCTACACTTTACGTTGCGAAATCTGCGACATTTGCCGTTTCGCGAAAAGAATGGCACGCTTTATCTCGTGCCTGGCGCCCAATTTTTCTTGCAAACTATTATAAAGTACTGATATTTAAGTGTTCTTCTAGCTATCGAGCCGTGGACGAATGATAAAGTTGTGTCGTGTTCATGAGAGCGGTCACAGTAAATATATTATTTTGTTCATTTAACCTTTTGTTTGATTATAAGGTTCATTAATCTAAACGAATCATCCTTCTTTATTTTTTTTAATCTGTTCCAATCGACAAAGTTGACCTTTATAAAAAATTAAACATAGGATAGGGTGGAGCGTTTTGTGTAGTGGATGTTTTTCGCAACTCTAATTTTTCTAGACGATATAGTAGGTAGAAGGCTGCCGTTTTAATACGTTATTTGTCGTTTGAGTACGCATAGACTACGAACTCTTAAACTGATCGGATGTTCTATGCGTATTTTATAGGCAGAAGTTTGTTTTGTGGTACTGCAGATTCATTCTTTTGCAAAATATATCGCTATTTTCGGTAAGTCTCTCGTTGTTATTCTCCATAACCTGTACATTGTGCGTTGTCATTGAGATGTCTGTGATCAAGAAATATCGTGCATTGCGATGAAATATTTGTTGTTTTTGCTACAGAGCGCGATTTATGACAGAAGGGCATTGTAGAAGGGTTTTGTGCAATATAGCGAAGAATTATATAATGGTGGGATATGCAATTGTATGTATATATTACAAATTTGAAAAAATGAACGAATAAGCCAATTTGAGAATAAGGATACAATTTATTTATTTTGTATTAAAAAATAAAATAATTATTGCTTTCAATGGTTCAAATGCTTCGATGTCTTTTTCAGAATATTTACGCGGCATTTTGTCTGAAACATAGGAATATATCATGCAAACATACAATCAAAGACACATAAGAAATGCATTGTAATGAAGACGCGCAGGATTTATTATGATACACAAATCATCCCGGGTCGGGGTGTTTTGTGCATATTGGACTTATTTTACATTTTATTCTGCAGTTTTAATTAGACGCAAGCTGTCGAAGTATAGCATAGCGCATTATAAAGCTGAAATACACATCTTTTATGAACATCAATTGGTTTTGTGTTTCCCCGTTTCTGAAATATTGATAAGCGAAGAACAAATTGCACAAAACACCCCACCCTATCCTAAGTTTTATTCTTGAATTTTTTAAAAATGATTATTTAAAGGGTTTATAAAAAATCTATTTATAGAAAATTACTTATTTGTTTTTCTATGCTTTATTTAATTATTTATTTATTTTTCTGTCCTTATTAATCACATAAAGAACATAATATACATATTGAAATTTCTCTTCCATTTGTTTCTACTTTTATTTCGTTATGTCTGGTAGATTGTGAATTATATTTAATTTTCTACTGTTTCTAATGTTCTTGGCAATTAAATATTGCAACATTATAACAAGATTAGTAAGTTCCATGACAATGACTGCCATGCGCCGCGGCGCGCCGGTGCTGTGGTCACCCAGCCTCGTATCGCGGCGTTGCGCGAATGATTATTATTTTTAATTATGTTTTATTTCGGTCGATTTAGTAAAATTATATATTAAAGTAGAAAATCTAAAAGTGCTTTCATGAAAATGAAAACATCGTGTTTCATGAAATAAAAGGGATCACCCAAAAAAAATCACAAAAAAATTTATAAAGGATTAAAAAAATTTTTTACTGGTTTTCTTTTTATTACAAAATAACATAAAATTTTCTTAAGTTTACCTAAACGATGTTTACAACATATATTTTTTTTATTAAAATCGGTTCAACCGTTTTCGAGAAAAATCTCTTTTTTTATTTCGCTTTTTTCCTCCATAATTGCCTCCAAAAAATGGATTTTCAAGGTTAATTTTTGGGGAAGTTTTACATTTCATAGATGCGAACTAATAAATAATGACAAATAAGTAATGACTTCAATTTGAGCTTGATTGATGAAGGGGCAGACAAAATTTACTTGCTTAATCCGTTATGTCCTTTGTTCATATGTCCTTTTGATATAAAACAGATATATTTAAATAACGGACTTTCGAGATTTAACGAAAATGAAATCTAGTAAAAGGCTACTGAGAGTCTAACGCGGTTCTTACTGCGCAACAAACAATTACATCAGTGTCCTAACCACTTTTATTTGATACAATATAATAATTCGATATAATATAATAATTCGTACGTTTCGATTACTTTTCGAGTCATCATCAGCATAGTAATAAACATAAGTTAACGAAACTATCTAGTCATCGTCGATCCGACACGTTGACGAGTCACTCACGGTTTGGCAAACCTGAAGTGTCAATTTTCCACCGTGTCTATTGACCAAGGAGATGGATTGATCTCCCTATAAAAATATGTGACTTTCTGCATAAGATAATCTAACCGCGTGAACAAAATTACAGAAATCACTCAAGTGACTCACCCCAAATTGCTGACGAGGACTAGTGAAGCAATGGATACATAATTCTCAGTAATTATCTCTGTCCATAAAGCACAATATAAGAAACCGCCTCACTGTAACGTGGTGTTTCCAACATCGTTACTTTAAAGTGACTGAACGTGAAGTGTAAGAACTGGTCGGTTATATCCTTAAAAATATAAAACAACCCGTAAGTCAGATAATCAAATAATTACAAAGACTCGAGTGAGAGAGAAAACAAACTGTGTTCATCGTCGTTAAGAATATATAAATAAATACAATAATGAAGTCCTAATTTAAGTTAAATAAAATAACTATTATTCGGATCGACGATGACTAGATAGTTTCGTTAACTTATGTTTATTACTACGCCGATGATGACTCGAAATTTGTGCGTGTTCCGGAATTAATTTACAATTTATTAAGTAATGAGAAATACGCATGATGAAGACATTCAGTATCCGACTGCAAATTCAAGCTGTTCTTTTACAACTGAATGTCAAGCATCTTTGACACCAAACGCCTGCCCAAAAAACGCTCCGAATCAAGAATTTTGATGCCGTCCCAATCAAACTCATGATTAAATTTGATTCTGTGTTCTGTAATTACAGAGTGATTTTTAATGTTCCAGTTTATGTTGTGCCGGTACTCGGATATTCTCGTTTTCAATCTTCTGCCTGTCTGGCCCACGTAAGAAGCGTCACATTCTTTACAAGAGATTTTGTAAACTATGTTTTTCTTTGAGTCCATTGGAAGGGCGTCCTTCTGTGCTTTAATGAACCTGTTCAATTTGTTAAGACTAAAAAACGCCAATTTTGCATTTAAATTTTTTGTGATGGATAAGAATTTTTCAGAGATGCTGGAAATGTAAAACAAACCATGGAGTCTTTTCTTTGGCAGTGACATTAGTATCACTGTCTGTTTGATTGAGTGTGTGTTTATAAATCAGCGATTTCAGGCGCGTATTAATCGTCTCAAATATAAATTTTACCGGATAGTCATTATTTACAAAAGTATTGGTGATAATCTCAATGTTCTTTTTATGGTATTTAGAATCAGAAAGTAAAATCCTTTTGATATATTACATGAATATTCACACATATATCCTATGGAGTGGCCTTCATTTGGACACCGTACAATTAGACACCGTGCAAATAGACACGGTGCAAATAGACACGATATTTTGAACACGGTTCCATTAGACACCGTTCAGTTGCGCACCATACACTTGCACACCGTTCAGTTACGCACCGGTCACTTGCACACCGCTCACTTGCGCACCGTTCACTTAGACACCGTTTATTTGCACACCGTTCATTTGCACACGAAAAGACGTGGTCCGTTTATTAGGACGCTTAAAATATGCACTCTTTGAATATGTAATAAGTGTGGAATGAAATAAAAATTAATTTTGGAAAAATATGATCAGTACTTTCATTTTATTTCAGTAAATATACATGCAAAAGTGTGAAATCGTAAAAAGATGATATTTGAAGATTATAATATCTGACAAAGTGAAATCAGATGTACAGATGTACTGTTCGCAAACCCATGTGGAACAATGTATTTATAGACCTCGTTTCGCTCGCGTGGCAGAGGAGGGAGGGTGGACCTCGCTTCGCGTGAAAAGTCGCAAACCCATGTGGAACAGTACATCTGTAGACTTCGTTTTGCCCCCGAGGTAAGGGAGTTATATGAGTGGATTTCCCTTTGACAGATATGGTATTATAATCTTGAAATGTCATCTTTTTACGATTTCACACTTTTGCATGTATATTTACTGAAATAAAATAAAAGCACTGATCATATTTTCCAAAATTAATTTTTATTTCATTCCACATTTATTACATATTCAAAGAGTGCATATTTTAAACGGGGCACGTCTTTTCGTGCGCAGATGAACGGTGTGCAAATAAACGGTGTGCAAGTGAGCGGTGCGCTTCTTTTCGTGTCTAACTGAGCGGTGTGCAAGTGAGTGGTGCGCAACTGAACGGTGTACAAGTGAGCGATGCGCATCTTTCTGTGTCTAATTGAGCGGTGTGCAAGTAAGCGGTGCGCAAATGAACAGTGTCTAATGGAACCGTGTCCAAAATATCGTGTCTATTTGCACGGTGTCTAATTGTACGGTGTCCAAGTGCACCGGTCCCTATCCTATGGATACGGTCTATGGACATCCCGTCGAAATGGACATAAAACGGATGATTACAGGATATCCTGTGTTGTTTGGGATCAGAATACAATTTTATTTTAAAGCATAACATTTCGACCACATGCTACAAAGAAGACGAAAGATATCTATGCTTTGAGCTGGGTAATTCTTTTTCAGATATTTCTTCAGATTTAACTTTTAAACACAGTATTTCCGGCGTAAACATCACATATACTCGGGAGATCAACTTCGAAAAGTTACAACTTTGATTCCAATTAATATTTTTTAATAAATGTTTTAAAATAAAGGTTTAGAGTTTCAGAAATGTGACAGTATAAACGATATTCCCGAAAAATGATCTATTGTAAAGTTATTAAGGAAAAATCATTAAGCGAAATTAAAAATTTTTTTTATTAAATCATATCTTCGTAATAAAATAAAGACTTTATGATACGGTATTTTAAAGCTAAATAGTAATACTTTTAAGAAAAAAGATATAGCACTGCCATTCCTTTCAAAATTATAATTATGTAACAAGGAAAATATGATGACAAAAAAAATTTATTTCCGTGTTGTTTGAATTCTAGTTGAACTCTGAAGCTGAATGTTACGCTCGATAGTCGAGACTTAAAAATTTTTACCCTAACATTTTATTTCATTCCCTCTTTACACACACAGCAAGCGATCAAAATTTCGTACAGGATCTCTCAGACTCAACGTAATGTTAAAGTATTAAGGCTCCTGGCACTTTAGCCGAGAACTCTGCGTTGACGGTAGCGACGTTCCGTCGTGAAATGTGACAGATTGACGATGAAATGTTGTCGTGCATGCCATTTCGTGTTATTATGTGTTTCATTGTGAAAATGTGACTTGTCTCGTATTTACCAAACTCGTAAAAATGGACCACAAGTAAAATTTCTTTGAATTTTATACATAAAAGCACATTTTTCACTTCTCTTAATAGCTATCCGCGTGTTTTCCTGTCTGAATAGGCTTTACTTTACGTGCTTTTTATGACTATTTACTGACTATTAGGTGGAAAAAAATAGTCACTATCCATTTTTACAAGTGTTTTAAAGTGATTTCGTTATTCTGTTTTATCCAAATTCTCTTTATTTACAAATGCCACGTCGGAAACTTTAACTAAATTGTGTGTTTTCCTGCCTAAATAGTTTCATTTTACGTGATTTTTGCGACTATTTACTGATTATTAGGTGGAAAAAGGATAGTCAAGGTCCATTTTTACAAGTGTTTTAAAGCGATTTCGTTATTCTGTTTCAAATTCTTTTTATTTAAAAATACCACGTCGGACACTTTTATGTGTAATTTCTCGCTTATGACGTCACGACTTCAATATGGCCGCGGCGAGTAGACAGAAGCCTTAACTCCATCGGATTTTTATTTATTTCTATCGCCCAAATATCATATACATAAATACATATTTTAAAACAGTGAAAGAGGACAAAATATCTCGAAAACTTTATCGACTCAAACTTACTTAACTTTTCTCGGGAGGATATTCGTCAGTTGTTCGACAGACCAAAACATAATTCATAAAAAGTAATGAAAATTATTTCAAACATTAAATTTCTGTTTTTGTGAATAACTTTGAATTTTAGGAAAAGAAGCATCGAATAGTAAAGTATCATGTATAATATTTACAATGATGTTATAAATGTACGTCAATGAATGCGTGTTAATTAAGGATATTTAAGTAACTTACCTATATGATCATTATTATAGTTATTATTTTTGTTTTGTGTTGTGGATGCAACGGTCCAAATGATCTCCGGTTTTAGGGACGTTGATTTTATCAGTGATGGAGTTTCCGTCGTTTGCGATTTCGTTGGCGTCGTGCGATCACACAAGAAATACTCCTCTGTGAGATTACTCAACAGTGTGCCTGCTAAATGATCGGGACTGGCACAAATGACAATGGGAGCTTTATTATCCGACAACTTGAGCCATTTCCACAGATATTTCACTTCACAACTGCAGTTGATAGGATTATTATCCAATCCACTAATTCTTACATAACCTCCACGTTCATCTAAAGCAGCTAGTAACTGAGGTGATAGATTGATAAACTTGCTGCCAGAGACATTCAGTTCAACTTTGGTAGAACGTGGTATTGGAAAGAAGAGAGCTGATGGTATTGAATCCACAGAAGTATTTTTCAGGCTGAAGAATAATCTTGGACCACGCACACCAACTAGTGAACTTGAAAGGATGTTCCGAAGTCTTTCTCCTCGTAATGTCAGTTCTCGTAAGTAAGGGTGAATACGCACTGACAATTGCTCGTTGCTCACTGATGAGTCCTTGATTTCGATATCCAATATTTCTAGATTTGTCATACTTTTCAGAATACCTTGTACGTCTAAATAACCCAGCTTTGGATAGTTATAGACATGTAGAAGTTGCAATTTTGTCAACGATCTAAATGCATTCTTTTCAATCCTAGTACAATTTAGCAAGTTCGCCATTTTTAAGGAGCGCAGTGCAGATAATCCATCAAAGTTGTATTCATTGATATTTCTTATTTCGTTATCGGAAATGTCCAAGCTTTGAAGAACCGATAGATTTTTGAAAGTGCTTATCAGATTCGTCAAGTCTATCAGACGGTTCTTCGATATGTCTAGATTTTCTAAAATCGTAGTACGCTCCAACATAACAGGCTTAATATCTGCAATTACATTACCTGAGAGATTTAGATGCTTGAGAAATGGCGTCTCTAGCCTCGGAATAGTTTTAATACTCGTATTGGCGAGGTTCAACGATCTCAGTATTTTTGCTTCGCCCAGAATACTATGTATTGCATTCTCACTTAAAGGATTTTCCGAAAGATCAAGCTCCTTTACATTGTTGATAATGTTTTGTGTAAATACTTCCATCACTCGATTGCGAGCCAATTTTAGGCTGAATAACGATAATTGCCGTTGTATTGCGTGAATTGGTATTTCATTAAAACGATTACCAGATAAATCAATTCTTTCTATGGTATGAATTCTTGACGTGTCAAAAATGGTCTCGGGTAACGAAGTGAGTCGATTGTCACGTAAATTTAAAAATTCTAATCGAAGTAGACCTTCCAGTGTGCGTTCGTGTAATGTTTCAAGAATATTGCCAGATAAATCTAACAATTGAAGCTGTGTGGAATTATGGAAAGCCAATTCGTCCACCTGTAATAATTTTGTTTCTAATAATATATAATATATAATAATTACGTTTACTCTTAATACTATTTATTTTGTTTTTATTGTTAAACTTTCGAATATTTTTAGTACATCCGCATTCTTAGTGCTTCTAATATTTTTAACATTATTAATACCTTTTCTTATGTTGTTTCTTATTTAATGTTTATTATTTTATTATTTTATTACTCCTGAGAATAAAATTATCACGATCAAAACGTTTTTATTGTATGAAGGACACTCGAGTTGTAAAGTCTCCTAATTTTTTTTTGCGAATAAGAGCTAGTAAAAACATTCAACGCGTCATACAAGACAAGGACATTCGTTAAATTGGTAGTAAAATGTCTGTAAAACGAAAAGTAACGGTCAGTTACAAGCAATAATAGATTGTATCAAATTAAGAAAAAGTTTTGAGAAATTATATTTACTTAACAATACGTTTCGACTATACTAAGTCTTCATTAGTTATACGATTAAAATTAAGAAGAAACTATGAGAAGTCGTATATTGGGAAGACTTTTAGAGACGCGAACATTATACATTAAGATTGTACAGAAATTAATAACCGATGTAAGACAACTTAACCTATTCAGAAAGGTCTGGACTTTCCGAAGACTGTTAGATTCGTCTGAATATAAATTCGTTCACAACGTTATTTGTCGGTCCGATGCGAGAATGTCATTGCCTCTAAGAAGATAATTACTAATACACAGAGATAACCCTAGGCACACCGAACAACGTTATTTTAGATTTCTTTGACTGATCTATATTTTTTAACCCTTAAACACACCGATCCTGTAAAATACGGAAACACATTTTCGGATCTGAGAGACTTTTTCAACTTTGAGAAGCTATAACTTTGATTACAATTAATATTTTTCAACATTTTTTTTTTAAATGAAAGTTCAGAATCTCAGAAATATGACTGCACAATCGGCATTGCCGAAAAATAATTTATTGTGAAGTTATAAATGAAAAACCATTAAGCAAAAATGAGAAATTGGTCAAAAATCCACTTTTCCTTCAAAAAATCATATCTTCAGAACAAAAAACTTTTGAGGACTTTCAAATACGGCGTTTTAAAGCTAAAGAGTCATACTTTCAAAAAAAATTATGCCATTGTCATGTTGCTTTTAAAAAGTATAATTATATAATAAGGAGAATATGAGGTATTTTGGGTATCTAAAAATCCACTTTTTAAAAAAAAATCATATCTTTGCAACAAAAAACTTTTAAGGACTTTACAATACGGCGTTTTAAAGCTCAAGAGTCATACTNTTTTAAAAAAAAATCATATCTTTGCAACAAAAAACTTTTAAGGACTTTACAATACGGCGTTTTAAAGCTCAAGAGTCATACTTTCAAAAAAAAATTATGTCATTGTTATTTTTATTAAAAAATATAATTATGTAACAAGGCGAATATGAGGTATTTTTGATTAATTAGTGTCTAAAATTGAAAATTGATG
>QKQZ01007193.1:0-14832 GCA_003595255.1 Solenopsis fugax | reverse complement strand
AAAATTTTACTAAATTTTATTAAAATTATAATAAATTTTATTAAATTATACTAAATTTTATTACTAATGTAATTCAATAAAATTTAATTATTTATTTAAGTCAACTACTTATTAAAATTACAATAACATTCTTCGAAATACATATTGCCCTACGATTATTATGAATTTGAGGGTAAAGAGAACATTCTCTCTGTGTATCTATCGATACTCGGCAATTGGAACAAGTAATACGCTCAATCGAAAAAAATAAATGGTATGCATAGTTTTCTCATCTAAATGTGAAACAAAAAAGATATATATCAGATATAATTCGTTCTATTCTATAATACAGCAATAAAACATAACATCTGTAACGAAACTTGGTGATAAGAGATAAAAATGTAGATATCTTCAGATAGTCGAAATTTTAATATCTTTACTAATTAATCAAGTAAGACAGGAAAATAAATTTTTTAATTTAAAATTTTGTTCTCGAGATATTTATCTTATCACTAACTACAAAGTGACATTGAGTGTTCCAATTGCAAAGAATTCATTACTATTCATTACCAAATGTAGAATCTGCATTTCATAAAATGATTAGATTCTATAATTTGACAGCGTTGAAGCTACTGTTCAGTGATATCATTGAATTCAATTGTAAAAATTAAAAATTATTAATCGGCATAAAGAATCGCTGTGACTGACATAGGCCTTCTATTCTCGCGTTTCAGAATAATTTGTCAGGACATTTAGTATAGCTACTGTAATATTAATTTAGTTAAATAACGTTCATTTATACAAACGAATTTTGAATTTCACTGGACAGTTATATATGCATACGCGAAAGCCAAAACAAAAGCTGTGAATTAAAATGGATATGTTTAACATTAGAGATGTTAAAGTACAAACGCCTAATTTGAAAAGACGATTAAACTTCATATTATATAGAAACATTCCGTGACCAATGTATAGAATAGAAAATAGAGTCCAACGATTAATATAAAGCCAATCGCTAAACGTAAGTTTTCATTCCCAAACAAAGATCGTAAGATACAGTTCATTAGATTTAAATACAACTGTGATGCGTCCATCAACTTCCACAATTTAATAAATAACAAATGATTTATATCGTTGAATAATAATGTAATCGGAATATCGATTAACCATGTGTTTTGAATCCATTTGCACTGGAAGGAGAACGACTGAACTTTCAAATATATATTACATCTATTACATAATTCGATTTTTATATATTATTTGAACGCGTGTTTTAATGTCGTTATCTTTGTTTCCACGAAGGCATCTATTCATCACTTTATTACTTAAATTTTTACGTGCATAGTAGTGCAAGATAAAAAACTGAGCATTATTGTAGTATTATTACTATAATTATAAAAAAGATAATTTACATTAGCATAATTAACAAAGATAAATGAAAAATGAACGTGTCGAGATACTTCTTATCCAGGAACAGTTTTATTCCTTTATAAGCAGATAAAAATAATTATAGTAATATAATGTATCTTCTTAAATGAATACATTTAATTACATTTAACTAATAATAATTTAGCGTTGTCTTCGACTTATATAGGAATAAATCCATAAATATTACTAAATAAAAAATTTATGATAATCTCGACTCTTCTAGACATATAAACAGGATTGCAGTCTGCTGAGAATTAATTATTTGGAATGCAAAGAGGCAAGGAAAATCTGTTCCCCAATTTGTGATTCCTTCTAATCCTATAAAATTGTTTCCGTTTTGTACATTTTAAAACTTTCAAAGTTTTGTTCCATTTAATATTTACCTTATATAAATGTCAAACCCACCCCACAATCTCAATGTTCTAGACATCAAGATAAAATCTTAACATTCTTCCTCTTCCTGTTTCTTGAATTTACTATCTATCCCCTGATTAAATTGTCATTTAATAAAATTTTCTTATTGCACAGCAATGAGAAGTTCTCATTGATATCGCTTTGCCATTTTCCTCTCTAATTTGCGCATCTTCTTTTCACTCATCTCAGATTGTTCTTGCGGCTGGGCAAAGAACCATGGAGCCAAAATCTGCTTCCAAAGCATCCAAATTCCTCTCAGTGGTACCTGCGGATTTTTAAAAACATAATGACAAACTTCATGTATTAAACCTTTATGTAACACTAAAAAAAAAGAATGCAAACAAGAGTGCCTACCAAAAGCCACAATAACCAGAAATAGTTTGAAATAAGAGATAGGATTTGCACTCCCGATGTCAATATAATTAAATCTTTGACATGTCTGTAAACAGAATTATAATATTTTGATCAATAGACAACAGAAAAAGGTAACAGTGATAAAAAGAATCTCTACTGTAGAGCAAATACTCACTCTGCTATACCACCTTCCATATTGAGATCAACACCAGGATCCAGGAGCTGACCAGTTTCCGAATATGTGGCGCGAGCCATATATGACATGAATTGATAACTTCCTATATATACAATTGCAGAAAACACTGTTAGACTCTGTAACAATAACCCAATAAATACCATTAAGGAATTTCTTGATTTTAGCGCTTTGTTGTTATTCATTAGACTAACATACTATAATCAGTGTGGTGAATTCGAATAGTATCATCGTCACGGCGAAGTGAATTCCCATTGCGCCTAAAGCCATATACATGTAGAAGCTCAGTGTAGAGACATTCTCCTCCTTTATCTGCTTTGCTCCCTTGGTCAATACTTTACCTTTCTTCGTCTGCACAGAATTAAGGATACTAGTCAGATACTCAGACACGAATATATTTCACCAGTTTATGGGTGATCGCTGATAATGATACGATCAGCGAACGAATGCAAGAAAATTCTATATTATCTTTAAGTAAATTCATGACACAAGTAGTTTAAACAATTGAAGCATTTCCTTATGGAAATGTCGATTAAAAATAAACTTATATTGCGAGGAAAACGTAGATATATGGATTCGTAGAACTCACCGTCATCTTGTCCGCGCTTTCTATTGAAAGATGCTTTAATTCAACGTGTAAATGACATTACAGAATCAATAATGTGGGATAACTTGGGATAACTGATGACAAGCGGCTAACCTAATGTTACACCTGTGTCGTGTCGCGTACACGTGAGTAATTATCACACTTTCGACCATTTCGACGTGCTAGATCGATCATCGATTTGTAACGATAGCGATTGCGCGCGAAAATTTTAAAAAGAATTTTACTCCTTTAAATTCTCAAAATAAATTTATAAATTTTCTCTTATTAGCTGTTATTTTTTGAATAAATTATTTAGCTTTTTTTTTCATAAAGAGTACTTCCAACCATAGCATCATCTCGTACCTTTACATCTAGAGTATCAAGACTGTTTCTTTTGTTGTCTTTTTTGCTGATACCAAGCAACATACAACTGTGCATACATGTGAATATTCAGGCACAATAAATACGTTAAAAACAATTATGAATGCCGAATAAGTATGAATATAATTATATGCAAAAATATAAGAAATCTGCAAATGCGAATATTCTCTAGCACTTTTTGCGATTAGTATATATATTAATATATAAGAATAATTATTAACTAATAGTGATCAACATAAAGTAAAATTCGTGAATCTGTCGAGGACTTTGAAAATTATTTAATTTGATATTTTGATGTAATTATGGAGTACTGATTCGCGTGACTATGCGGAAGTTTGACGATAAAGTTGATGCTTTAGTCATCCAGTCTCAAGCGTATAAAGACAACCGGAAAAGGAACTCAGATAAAATCACAACATTGTCGGGTTTCTCACACGAGTACTAGTCTGTAGGTTGATTCAAATATCGACCTCGTTTTAATTAAATGAGTCTATCGTGATTTTCTCTGAATCTAAAATAATAAATTATTTTGAATTATTTACGTCGCTGGAAAAAAATTGGCATATTCATGGGATTTCAGTTCGGACGATCAGAGGGTTTTCCCTCACAATACTCTGAGAATCACACCCCAGTGACAGTAGATGTGACCGAAACCATCCTGATCACCATTTTTGTGATCATCTCGATTGCCTATATTAGCATCATATCAAGTTATCGGAAGAAGCAAGTAAGTAAAAATATATTTATTTTTATCATTTCATTTCAGTTCACTAGATCCATAACTCTAATCTAAGTAGATCCATACTTCATAACTCCAATTCTAATAGACACTGTCCTAACACTCCAATAAGGAATATTTTATGAACTTGGAATATCTTTCAGATGTTTCCACAATTTGTCTTTTCCATGTCATATGTTATTGGAGCTGTGAAATAATAAAAACAATTTCGTCAAAAATTCTTTGATATGTGTCCAAATAAGTTCTCTTATACTAATGAATTCTTATATCACACAGAGTATTTATGTAGCTATAAAGGTTGGCTTCAGCATCATCATTGGATGTTTGTTAATAGGTAAATGTTTTAAAATAAATTTTTTTAAATATTTATTCTATATTTTTAAATATATTCAATTCAACTGTATGTCAAATGTTAATTTGCAGTAGAAAACTTTGGTCAAGAATGGGAATACGGTAGCACGAAAAGCAAAACACCCTATCGGGCCGGCGTAGGCCAAGAGATCAATGCTGAAATGGCAATCAAGATAGGATTGAGATCGGTGAACATCACGCTGAAAGGTAATTTAAGAGAATGAATAAAAAATCAAGATATAACATTTACGCATATATATCTACAAAAACTCATTATATAGATAAAAATGGGATAAATATTTGCTTTGTGAAAAATAGATGAAAATGATGAGAATAAAGAAACTGATTTAAAAAATTTCATTATAACATACATGTGTTGTAAAGAAGCGCAATCCGTTTCAAAATTAAATTAAGTTATGAAATTTTTATAAAGATAATACGGTGAAATTGTAGGGATTTATTTTATCTTGTATTTTCTCTTTCATTTAAAACGATTTATCTTCAAAGATAGATATGTTCTATGACTTTGTAGAATAAGTATAGTTCCTTTTCTTAATTCACCGATTTTCTAGTGTGATGGATGTTTTGTCTGAATAAAATTTGGAATTACTCTAATCAAAGAATTTTTTCAGCCAAACCGGAAGAAGGTACGCCACTAGCAAAAGAAACGATCGATTACAACGAGAGATTTCCCTGGACATGGGATCAAGGCATAATCGGTTTTGGACCCTATGGTGATATTGTTACTATAATAATTCAATAATTCATCGCATTTCATTAGTGTTAAAATAATATTAAATAATATGCCAATGAACTTCTCATAGCTGGATTGTTGCAAAGGACTTTCCGTGAAGGCCAACGAAAAGGCTTGCCTATTCCTATTTTATGGATCGCTGAGTATTTCGTCATCGATGGGGAAGGCATTCGATTTGGGAGATTTTATCGAACCGCCGGATGGTACTGTCACATCTTGTTATGGTCAGTATAGAAGACATAAGACGAAAATATATACACAAGATAAAAATAAAGTCTCGTGTTTTTCGTATACAAAGATGTCTTGTCTTTACTTTTTGAAGATCGAGTTCGCAACTATAATTTTGAATCTGCAAATAAAAATAAGTTAATTTTCTTATAATAATGTAGTTCGATTATAATAATAATGTTCGACCGTGAAAATTCTGAAATGTTCGCAGGACTGCCTTTGCCTGCTGGATACTGGCCAATATATTTCTGCAGTCAGTGAGTCGTTACGCCGCTTATCTAATTGGCTTAATCGGCGGCTTACAATTGTTAACTTGTTTCGTATGGGTCTGCGTGCATAATCCAATTCCACTTGTGATTCCCTTCGAGGATGGTGTCATTAAGATTACATTGGGCCAACATTTCTGGATGACTTTTGGATGTGGTGATTAATTGTTATTTAGACCGGAACAAATTTAAAAAGATCTCATTTAGCATTTTCAATTTAGTGAACATTGAGCACGTACAAATTTTTAAACACTAATTTGTTTAATTTATCCGTTACAATCCTGGTATTCTTAAACTTTAGAATTTTCTTAACCTTTGGATATTTTTAATTAAATTTTGCTATCTTTTTCTATGGAGTTTGAAATTATTGATTTTAAACACACATATATATGTTTTAAACTATTAATCTTATTGTTAGTAGAAATAAGATTATACATTTACTCTTTTTTTTCTATCAAGATCCGTCAATTTGGATTACATTGTAATAACACAATTTCTATGATATAATTAATATCTGTCATCTTCAAAGTATTTAATTTCAGGTCTGTTTTGTATTTTTTTATCAATCATAATGATATTTATGGACTTGCGTTATCCAAATACGTTGTCCACGTTTTTACAAATAGATCCTCTCGGCCAATACGACGAATGTATAATACGTAAGTATACACTTTATTATTACACTTTACCGCTTTTATGATTAAAAGTTTTTATTGGATGTTAGAATCGTTTCACCTCTTTCAGGACATTCTGTAAAAAACGAAAATGACATTCATTTTAATCGGCAAGAAGCTGTCAAGTACTTAGACAATGTGCTGCGTAAAAAAGGATATATAGATGATTTGATGGAAATGACTTCGCTGCCTTCGCAAAACATGGGAATGGTACTATTAAAAATGTTTCGAAATTTAAAGGATCATAAAAATATTAGCAAATTAATAACAAAATAAAACGATTGCAGATGGTATTAAAAAGACAATCAACCATAAAAAATGCACAAAAGTCACTCTTCCGCGCACCAGTTCCCATGAAAATGGAAATCTATGATGATGTGGCCGTTTACAAAAACCAGGATATCGCTGGGTATATTCGTTTACTTCAAAACCCTATAAGCAATAATTCACAGATTACATTTTTTCGGGGAAATACATTTCCTCGTAATCCTCGTTTACAGGTTGTATAGATCACCCGTATTTTTATTGCTTATTGATTTCTGTACAAAAAAATGAGAAATATTTTTTAATATATTGTAGTAAAGCAAACCAACTAGTATTTAAATTAACAAGTACACTAAATTCCTCTTATAATTGATTATAATAGTTATTGAAACACAACTATTAGTAAATTACTTAAAACATTTTTATTACCTTTATCTCATAAATTGTTTAGCTTAATATAATCCACAAGTTAGACACTCTTGATCAAGACTTTTCGATTGAACGAGAGATTACGATGTATTGTTATCCTAGATCATCTAAGACTGCGCCTGAAATGGAAATACACAACGAGGAGGAAGAGGATGAAGAAAAAATCAAGCCACCACCAATTCCGAAAAAGAAGAAACTAAAGATCCGTCCTTAAATGCCAAATGACAGTCTACGACGAATTTGGATTATCAACGCGTAGGGATTATTATTATGAAAGAAGCTCGATGTAAATGTGTATCTATATATTTCTTACTGTACCAATACATAGCGATAGAAGCAGGTAGACAGCTTGTTGAACTTAACAAAAAGCTTGAAAAATTATGAATAAAGTCTTTGTCTAGCTCTCCGATTCCGTCGTTTTCTCCTTGCTGTCGTTGTTTTCCGATGTGGATCTACCTTTGTCGTCCGATTGTTTGGAATCTGATTTGTCACTGGATCGCTTCTCCTTGTTGGATTTCTTCTCGCTTCTACTGCTCTCCTTCTCGGGCCTCTCCCGATCGCTGTCGCTCCTCTTACCATTATCTGATTTGTCCTTGCTGCGCCTTTCTCGATCTTTATCCTTGGATTTGTCCAAAGCATATTTGGACTTGGACGATCTAGACTTGGACTTGGAACGTGAACGCCTAGATCTGGACGTAGAACCTTTGCTTCGTGAACGTGAACGACTACGACGACGTGGTGACCTCTTCTTTCGTTCTTTTGATCTAGATGGTGATCGACGTGACCTTCAGTAAGATTAAAAAAAATTAATTTCGCACCTAATATATGTATATATAATCTTTTTATATAGGGAATCTCTTCTCTTGTATCTTGAATACATTTTTTTCTGACTAATGAAATATTTTTCTACCAATATATTTTATAATTTTCTAGAATTTATAAGTTGAATATAAGTAGGATTTGCAATATATATGAGTGCAATATGTGACTCTAAAGGTTAAGAAAAAATACAACAAAAGATCATTCAGTTATACCTCGATCTTCTCGATCTGCTACGCGAGCGATGGCGACTGCGCGAACTGCTGCGTCGTCTCGATGGCGAGTTGCGCCTGCGGTCCTTGGATCTAGAACGTTTGGAACGCGAACGCGATCGACGCCGGTGACGCGAACGCGAGCGTCGATGGCGCGATCGCGAGCGTTTACGTGATCTCGAGCGTCGACTACGCCCGCGGGATCGCGAACGAGACTTACGGCTGCGCGAGCCGCTCCTGCTTCGCTTATCCTTTGAAAGCATGCCGATCATCGGGTCGATTGCCGCGGAGATGAGATTGTGTGCTTCCTTCACTCGCGACATTGCCTCCTCGATCTCTTTCTGTGCAGCCTCGTTGCTCTTTGCCTCTGGTTTAGCGATCGCTTGCGTCGAGTGGTACAACTTGATGGGTCGTTCGGCCAGCTGCTTTCCATTCAATAGCAATGCTGCAATCACAGCAGCCTGTTCCGACAGCTCCACCAGCGCATAATGCTCGGTGTCCGAGTCCCTACTGCACATACGCAAGTACTTGATCTCCACATTGTTGTTGCTGAAGAAGTCCAGCAGCTGCTCAGGGCTCACTGATGTATCCAAATTTGCCACTACAAGCGTCCGACGTATCTCTTCGATACGTCTGCTGTCCAGATGTCCTGGCAGGTGTGGATAGGATGGCAAGCCATTTGTCTCTAACTTGGGATCCATCGTGGTGATGACATGATTTGGAGGGATACCCTCAATGGCATTCACCACGTTTGGTGGCAGCTTTGGTTCTGATGGATACAGACCTGAAAGAATTTCAAGAAAAATTACATTTATGCTAAAAACAGATAAAACATATGATAGAAATTAATTATTTTTTTTAAGACTATATAAAACATATATAATACTAACATATTAAACATTTATTTATGATATGTATTTTCAACCAGTAATTTTAGTAGAATAGTAAAATTATTGAATAGAATAGTGTAAACATTTATGTTATTAACATAGCGAATGATTTAAGCTTCATTCTTACCAGGTACAACTGTGCCATTGTTGGTCAGCTCCAAAGCACGCTGCTCATCTGGAATGTCTCCATTCTGGTACGGGATCACTATCAACGCACGGTCGATGAAGACGGTATTGGTCATGTGCTGCGCCACAGCGACGCAGCCCTGGTCGTGGAACTTGATATAGCATATGCGCGACTGTACAGGCACGGCAACATCCCTGATCGTTGGATACAACCTGATGTCCTCGATTTTGCCCAGATATCCAAAAAGAGTTTGCATTTGGTCCTTAGTCGCCTGAGGCGCAATGTTCGTCACCTGGACCACCTTCGTCGAGCCAACCGCCATTCTACCGGCCGGGATCTATCACGATTTCGTACACGAACGAGGTTATAGAGGTTATATTCGCAACCGCGACTTCACTGTGACAGGCTGGATCTCGTCATTTTCTTTTTATCATTCGAATTTTACCGCTGCCCTGGAACAAGAGATCGTTTCTCAAAACTTGTTTCTCACCAGTGAAAACACTGGAAAACACCTCCCACTCAAACGTATCCTCAATCAGCGTTGTCGGAGCAACAAACTGAAGTCAGCCATATTGCCGAATCTAAACAGTGCAGGTGCATTTGCAGTGCATCTTTAGTAATTATTTGATTGGCTGACTCGATTTCTCGTCTCGAATCGATTTATCGTGACTCGTTTAAAATTTTGTAATTATCAAATTTTAGCCAAATTTTGAATTTTAAAATGCATTTTAAAAGATAATATACAGAGTATTAAAAATTTTTTTTTCGGAAAGTCTACGATAAAAAAACTCATTAATTATTTTTAGGGTAAATTAAAGAAATATATTTATCTAGTTTTTTGATCAAATTGAAACTTTTAAGAAAGAAGCAAGGAAATAAAATCTTAATATTTATTGAAACAATATGTACCTTATAAAAAATGATTTTTGCATGATATTGTAGCAATTTTTTATTTACAGCAACGTGGACTTCACTGCTATTAATCGTTGTCATTAACGTATTACTATTGTTAACCTTCATGCTTGTATTTTGCAGTTTCGATTTGTTGTGATTTATAGAGCTTGTACTTCTATAATTTAACGACATCATAAAAACACATCACGAAAAACTGTAACATACAAATTTAAAAAGTTTTTATTAATAGAATTTTTTTAATTATTTATTCTGCTTCTCAGATATACATTAGAATATAGATACAGAAATACATGAACGTTCCAGAGGAATGTACGCCACATTTCATTTATGATTTTTTAAATAAATTTTTTGATTTTTTTTAACATAAATACTGACATTATATGTTGAAAATTTTTGATTTTTAATATTGAATATATTTGTCAATGAGATTCTTCTTTCCTTTATATATAGAACTCTCAATCCCTCTAACCGTTTTAATCTTTATATATAGAACTCTCAATCCCTTCTAACCGTTTTTCCATCCCCTTTTGCAGCGTCGAGGGGTTGCTCGCACCGATATATACTTAACTGTAATATGCTCGAGGTCGTGCTTCGAATAAATCGGTGTCACTCAATCTTTCATAACTACAGCGGAACTTGCTTATCGCTAATGGAGGATAATAAAGAAAGCATTTTCTGGAAATGAACTTTGATTGCACCATCAATTTATTTCCAATGCCCCAAGTAACAAAGTAGCGATATAACATGCAATCATTTCGCTCCTGCGATCCTCGATCTACTAAACTGCGAGCTTTCCGAGTTCTACAAGCGTGCAATCAAGTCCTTACGTCATTACGCGAACGTAAGCTCTTCAGGTGAACGCATATCCTGTCGTTCACTTTGCCAACAATTTTCAGAAATATTATACGTTATCGCTCGGCAAGAGCTCTTCCTATTATTTTCACATATCCATGAGCAACTCGACAAGCGACCCGCGGGAGCGAGCGATGATTCGCTATCGCGTGTACACTCGTCACATTCGCAGAATGCTCTACCTCGGCGGTGTCTTGCAAGATAGAACACGTTCGTCAACTTGGTCATATATCATAGGTTTCTTGGTGATTCTCATATCCTTCAGTCAATGTGTCTTCGTGATAAACTTTTGTCGAGATCACATCGACAATCTGGTGCTCATCTCAAGGCTCTTTGGCATGACCTGCAGTTTCATCGCGCCTGTCTTAATGGTATTTCGTGTCTGTTGTAAGAAATATTCATATAGAAAACCCTACTTGCAAGTTTTATCGTATACTGTTCTATTCAATTGTATGCACGTAAACAATTTCTAAATTGTTATTTTGTTATCTGCCTTGGAGGAAACTTCCGTTTAAAGGAAATCGCTATTAAAAAAATCATCTTCATCACAAGCTTAGAAGATCGGTCATTTACTTTCTTAAACCGTAATAGCTAACATTTACGCGAGGAAATAGGCGTGTCTACTATATTGTTCCAGACAACTTGCCTCCTGGTAAAACGCGAGAAATTGATGGAACTTCACGAAACGCTGAACGACCTTTTCGAGCGGGAACTAGCGCGAGACCGGGAAACCGTGGCGACCCTGCTGGCCACTCTATACGCGTTCGACAGACCATCCTACATACAGTTCTTCGCCATGGGATCAACGGGAATACTGATCCTCAGCCCGCGGCTGATCTCCATAGTTCGCAACATCGTCCATCACGACGAACCCGAGAAATACAGATTGCCGGTCCCAAATAAGTTCCCGTGGCCTATGCCGATCGGCGGTGGTTTTTCCTTTTACCTGCATGCCCTGTACCAAATATCCGTCTTCTGGTGGACGATCTTCACCACCAGCAGCGTCGACAGCCTCTTCGGCTATTACGCGTTTCAGATCTCCTCGATACTGCGAGCTACGACCGCCAGGCTGACAAATCTGCGTAGCCGGGAGGTATTTACGGAGATCTTGGGTACATGCGTGCAAACGCATCACCGGTTACTGCGATGCAGCCACTTGCTGAGCGATATCTGGGGACTAATAATTATACGGATGCTCTTCACGAACGCCATACTCATCTGCGCATTGATCTTCGAAGCAAGCCCGGTACGTTCTGGAATTTGATCGTATTATTGAAAATATTCCATTAAACAAGGCGGTATGTTAGTATTTTATTAGATTTGAGCAGATTCTGTTATATTTTTCTGTTGGCAAAATTTGACTTCGATTATTAAATTACTACAAAAATGTCATCTTTATTTTAACGTTATTCTGACAAAATGATAACAGTTCACTCACTTGACGGTCGGCCAGATCTTCTTGTTCATCTCTTACATGACAGTAAAACTGCTACAAACGTTCATTTACGCTTGGTGCGGCAGTTTCATTACAAGCGCGGTGAGTTTCAATGGCTTTTTCAAATGGACGATTATCGTAATCCAGAATTAATTATTTTGCGTACGTGTGTATCTAGAGCGAGCACTTTCGCGAGGGAATATATTTCAGCGAGTGGCCGGAATCTAGACTTGATCGTAATGTTAGGACAAATATTATAGTGACCATGATGCAAAAGCCAATGATTATAAAGGCGTTAAACTTGTCTTCCGTAAATGTCAACATGTTCACCAAAGTAAGTACTAAAATAACGATTTGTCGTGCAAATCCTACAACCAAAGTTTATTATCCCATGCAAATGTTTTAGCTTTAATTGTGCAATCGATTTTAGTGAAATTTTGCTTTTATTCATGCAGGTATAAGTATTAACATGAATTTGAAAGAGGAAAAAATGCGTTTTAAAATTTTAAGCTAATTCTGAGATTATTAAGATAAAAAGCTGATTTTAAAATAATTAAAATAACTTTACATAAAATGACATATTTTTAATTTAATCGATATTTTATACTAACTACTTTAAATGACTAATTCATCGTCTCCATTATTAGATTGTGAACACCGCAATGTCTTATTTCTTTTTGTTGCAATCCTTGGACGAGGGTAGATAAAGATGGATGCCATACATCAACCAGTTTCTAAATCTCGAGAAACATCTAGAATCGCTACAAATGTGAAAAAATATGTAATTGAAAAATTAGAGAATAACTAAACTTGCTAGAAATAAAATTCCATTCAAAAATTATTTTTAAAAAATGAAAATAAATTTTTTTATACTACTGATTAAATTAAATATTTTAATTAAAAAATAATCCAGAATATAAAAATATATAAATACCTTAACACAATTTCAAGATGTTGTTGTACTTAAACTTTGCAGGCAATCTAAATAATGAAATAACTGTATTAGTTAAGATTACTTCTTTTTATTTTAAACTAAATTTCAGTTTGATATAAATGGTAATCAGTTAGCAAATACTGTACAAATCATAGCACTCATAGATCTTGGTGAATAAGTATCATCATTTTCATATTCAAGGTATCGTGAAAGTCATGAATCAAAATACTATAGAAATAAAGTTCACGAAAAATTAAGTAAAATATACTCTATTCACTGAGAGAAATCGCTCGAAAACTCGTCCGTTCCGCGCCTGCAGGACGGCTAGGAAACTCCCTTCTCCTCTGCTCGAACAAGCTGTATAGGCTCATAATGCCAGCGCTTTATGTTGTCCATAAATAGACCAATTCAATTTCTCTCAGTGAATATAGTTATTTATAAATTTTCAAGCAGTAGTTTTTGAAATATAAGAGCTTATAGTCAAAAATTATATTTAGACGATTGCCTGTCACACAGTCACTAATATTAGGAGTTCAGTGACTCACAAATATGCTGTCTACACATAGTTTGTGACCATCTTTAAATCCTTATATCTTAGAAAACTATTTATTTGAAATAAAAATTTACAAATAACTATTTTACTTAATTTTTTTTTCGAAAACTTTAATATTAGTTTTTTTAAGTCGCGAATTTCGAGACATCTTGTATTGATATATTATTATATAATTAAAGAATAGTGACAAATGTGAAAATTACCTGTATAATTGATCATTCGATTAGTTTCCCTGAATTTAGCAAATCTGATAAATAAACAAAAAAATTCTGTGTTATTGAAGAATATCATTAATATATTTTATTAAGGTTTGTAAAGTCAGAAGTAGCAAATTTTTAAATATCATGGCATTCAAAGGTCTTGGTGATTATAATATCATTTTTTTTAAATAATTCAAAACAATGCAATATAAAAATATATAAATACCTTCACAAAATTTCAAGATGCCATTTCACTTAAGATCTGCAAGCAATCTAAATAATAAAATAATTATATTAATTAAAACTTATATTTATTTAAATTTCAAACGAATATAAATGATAATAAAATCAGTTAGCAAATACTATACAAATCATAGCACTCATAGATCTTGGTGGACAATTATCATCACTTTTATATATCGATATATCGTTATATAATTAAAAAAAAGAATGATAAATGAAAATTACCTGTATAACCTTCATCGTTCGATTAGTTTCCCTGGATGTAGCAAACCTGATAAATAAAAAATTCTATTATTGAGGAATATTAGTGTATTTAAGTAAGATTAAATTATTGGTAAGATTTGTGAAATCAGAAGTAGCAAATTGTAATATCATGGCGTTCAAAGATCTTGGTGATTATAGTAACATCATTTTGTTTAAAAAATAATTTAAGACATAAAATAATNAAATAATATAGAAAAAAATAAATACCTACATGCACAATCTCAAGACGTCGTTTCACTGAAGATTTCCAAGTAATCTAAATAATAAAATAATTACATTAATTAAAATTGATATTTTTTTTATTTCAATTTTAAACTAATATAAATAATAATCAGTTAGCAAATACAA